>JAYKAV010001632.1:861202-895203 GCA_035582835.1 Phoebastria nigripes
CGGCTCCCGCTGCGGCGCGGGGCGGCCCCCGGCGCTCCTCCCGGCACGGCGCGGCCCGGCCGGCACCTGAGCAGGTCGCAGCCGCCCTCGCGGCTCCCAGTTCCCCCACAACGGGCTGTCCGGTGCACCCGCGCTCCCAGGGAGAGATTTCTTCCCATCCGGCTGTCACCGTCGCTGCTCCGTGGGATCGTCTCTTGCCTTTCACCCTGTGCTTTGCCTCCTTGGCAAGTTGGTTTCATTAAATCACGGCGTGTTCAAAATTACGCCGACCCTCGGAATTTCATCGGAATATTTAGAAAGGCTGTGAAGACAATACTCTTTGTTTTTCCTAAAAAGGTCGTTTTGGGTTTTTTTGCGAATTATTTTTATGACTGTCCGACTGCCATCATTGTGAGCGTGGTCCTGATAAATGGGACATGCTCATCAGCTGTAATAATTCTTCCATTTTAAGCTTTCTAGTATTCGATCGTATTTTCAATCATACCAATAACCCTATTTTTCATTGCGTACCACGCAAGGTATTTTATTAATGCCATATTTCATGCAGGGTGAACGCATAACAAGTTTGCCCGTAAACGAGCAGCCGAGCGATCTGCAAACTTGGCATGACCTGGMGTGGATTTGTTGGACCATTTTGTTATGCAGCGTAACTGTACAAGCCGAAAACGTCCGTGCCTTTATACATGAAATTACAGCTTCTCATTTAAATAAAAAGGCTGTGCAGTTACAGGGGGGAAAATACTGAATAAATCGTGCCCTCATTAATTAAGTTTGCCGGCCGTTAAGGATAACGCCTTTTTTTTCCTGCAATAAGGCGCGTTTTTCCGCGTCAGCCTCTCTCTGCCGGCTGTGCGGCGGGCGGCGGGGCTGGGCTGGCGGTGCTCCCGCCGGGGTGGTACGGTGACTCCCGGGCGGGGAGCGGGGGTGGGAGCACCCCCGACAGCTCGCTGCCCTCGGGGAACCCCCTGTCTTCTCTCCACCGACCGACACAGGAATTTTTTAAGGCATCTTACAATGTCTTGCCCGGTACSTCTGAGTTCGTGTTTCGCCTGAAGTCGAGACTAAATAATTTTGTGTTAGTTCTTAATAAAGAACAGCGCTGACACGAGTTATTTAGTCCTTCGTCTGTCACATGAAGTATGGAACTGGGAACCCGGAAAAGCGAATATAAATGCCTGCAGGCTGGGAAGGGGTCGGGGGGGCGGAATACATACTCAAGGAACGATCAAGCGGCCATTTAAAGATAATTATGATAATGTTGCCAACTTAAGTTTGACAGAAGTCCGTTCAGATAGAAATTAGCTGAATATATTTATGTTAAAAACCCTTAAACTGCAGGAAAGAATAGCTTCTCCGCTCTAGCTTTTGACGCACACAGGACCTGTCTTGCAACTCCGCGTTGCTTTTAGCGGGCTGTCTTCGAGCCTGAAGCCGCACCGCTGCTCTTCTCGGACGCCTGCGCGGCGGCCCTGTCCTCTTATTTCACCCCTTAGTGCCCTTCGCGGCACCCGCCGTTCGTGCTGTTGGGCCCCGGGACAGAGGCCACCGCGGGGCTTTGCCGCCAGGAGGCCGCCGGGCGAGCGCTGGCGGTGGCGGGTCGCCCCGTGGATCCTCCACCCGCAGGCTGCGCCTTCCGCACCAGCMCGGTTAGCCTGGGAATTGGCGCCCGCTGTCCTTGTCTGGAGCGTGCTGGAGAGATGGGCGCCGAATATTTTGGCAGGAGACACGCCATCTCATGAGCATGCTGCAGGTTTTCTTCGGCAGACAAATGGGTCAGCCGGGTCAAATCATAGCTGACCGGGTCAAAGCACCGTCCGGCGAGCTGGTGTCACGTCACGCAATTCATTCACAACACGTAAAAACGTGACAGCATGAGTTTATAGGGCTTGTCGCATAGAGCCGCTCTACTGATCGTCATCGCCATCAGCAGCTCCCCTGAGTACTAATTATTTCCGAGGGCCAAAAACAGAGATTCAGCAGCATAAAGAAAGGACATTAGGAGAGGCGGCAAATAAATTACATGCTCCTCAAAATAAGTGTGGCTTTGAAACGAATTTCAGAAGTAATATGTTGTAAACATGTAATTCCACCCGCCATTCAGTCTTGGGACGCCACAAGCGCCTATGGGACACGGCGATCCGGAGTGAGAACAGATCATCGCTGTCGACAGCAGCAGGGTCCGGGTAGCTCTGCACCGCTCTTCGAGCCGGCAGAGGAAACAAGTAACTTACCCTTTTCCTACACGAGTGCCAACGCCGTCATAACCTGTCGTGTTACCGTGTGGAAACTGCTTATTCCCGCTGACAACCATTTTCTTTTTTTTTTCTTCAGAAAGTGTGGGCTTTGGGGTTTTTTTCCAGCCCAATGAATAAAACCGAGGATAGATTCAGCAGCATCCAAACTGGAGACAAGTCACTCAGCTGTCACAACAGGAGCAAGGAAAATTACACAGCTGCTCTTGCTCCGGGCCAGGATTCACATTTTAGTTGAAATCTCTTTATGCCACGGACCTCCTGTGAGCTCCTGAGTAAATCATTCAGGGTGAAATACGTACGCTTAAAGTATCAAAAAGTAGCAGCCTGCGAGAAGCCTTGACTGGTCAGCGCACTGATGCAGAGATATTTGCCGTGTTTAAGAGCCTCTGTTCAAACACACAGAAGGTGAAAGAAACTGTCCTCTTTTTGTAGACAGGAAGCTGAAGCAGGGCGATTGAGCTCTGATCTTGCAGGCATTTAATTAGTCAACACATTAATTCTCTGTTTAACGTTAAGCCTATGTGGGTATGTCAGTACTGGAATTTACAGACCTGCCCGTAACACAAGCTACTCGRTGCAGCAATACAGAGAGAGTTAGCCACTGTCAGGCCCTGATGAGCACTAATATCTAAGTAAAGAACCCGAGGAGATATTTGCACTGTTTTTCTGTCCGATTTGAATCGCTGGGCAATTGCAACCAAACTTGGCAGCGGGTCTCAAGGGARAGCAAAGCCGGGAGGGCTGTGGGAGACTCAGCGGTGAGGCCCCGGCCACGCAGCCGGCTCTCACCACGGGCTGAGAACAGCGGGTCCCACCGAGTTGCAGGCAGAGCCACGGGGGACACGGGCGGGGGGTCCCGGGAGGGGAAGGACGGTAATCCGTCGGTTGTTGTAATGCCGGGGACCTTACGCTGTCCCCTCCGGCCCCACCAGCCGCTTCGGCACCGCGCTGCTTTCATTTAGGCTTGTCACAAGGTTGCAAACGACCTGTCGCTGTCGCCCGCGCAAGGTGTCCCCGCGCTGTTGGCACCGGTGTCATTACCCACTCCTGTGTGGCTGGCTGTGGTTTTCAGTACACCTTCCCGTGTGGGCATGCTAAAAGCAGGACTTTTTTATGTCCTTCACAGGCAATGTAAACAGTGGGGGATACGGGGGAGGTATTTATTCCAAAACAAGTAAATAAATAAAACTTGTCTGCAAGGAGAAATTCTGCAGCAGTATTGCTGCTAATGCCTTCTACGGATTACTCTCTTTCTAATTTGAAAAGCATGCAGCTACCAGAAACGGACAGAAATCCGCTAAGTTAAGGTTGTTTTTTCAGAGCATAAGACCACTGCTTCCTGACATTTCCAGTCCCAGCTACTCTCCACTAGCTAGTGTGTTTTTATTCTCCGTTTCTCACTTTTCCCCGCCACCTGCCCTGTAGAGATGAACCTTGAGCTGGTTTTAATTCAGCACCCTTGTCTGAAATCTCTTTCTCTCGGACTAGACCTACTTACTTTTCTACCGATTTACCTAAGGAATACAGAGCATGCACACACGCACACAAAAAAAAGAAAAGAAAACTCTTCCGGTTGCAGTGCGACACCCACATAAGGAGCTTGGATGTGTTAGAAAAAATCGAGATCCGACTACGGACCTCTTGAAACACGACGAATTGGTAAGAAAGGGACAAAAAAAGAAGAGCTGAATACCTTTTGGGCACAAGTGGCCTGAGCGAGCTGCACAGAGCACTCACTGTCCCTGTGGGAAGGGGCCTGAAGGCACTGCCCTGCTAATGCCGTTGTTTAATTGGAGAGCACCTGTTCTGGCAAGGTTAGAGAGGCGTTTAAAGATGTCACCCTGTCTTTTTGGTGAAGCAAGGAGCAAACCAGAACCGCTCAGGGAGGAGCAGATGCGATTTCCAGGGAACGAATTGCCCTGGATGCAGTGCCGGGAAAAGGGGTGGCAGACGCCGACTCTGCGTGAAGAGTGCGGCAGAGTGAAGGGGTCATGAGGCACCTCGGTCTGTGGCACATGCTTGCAGCCCCCTCCACAGCCTCCCGAGGCAGGTAGCAACCGCTTCCACCGCCAGAACCGTGCAGTGGAAAATACTTGTGAAAGATAATTAATCAGTTTTGGGTCCTTCTTTTAATACCCGGTTGTCGTGGGCACTCATGGGACGTGAGGAAGGTTTAATGTTTTCAAAAGGCCTACAGGACAGATTTGGGTGTATATAATTTAGAATCGAAAGTCAAGACATGCTCTATGGAACATAGGGCTTGGATGGAGCTTCAGAAAATTTTTCTCCAAGTATATTGGCAGTGCATAAGCCTGCCACATTTTAGACATGTTAAGGAAGATTCAGACAGTTCTTCTCACAGAAAGGGGGAAAAAAAAAAGCTACACATCTGGATACATACAGGAAAATAATGCTCCTTAGATTTGAGTCTGCAAAACCTCTGTGCAAAGGGTTGTTGTAAGATCTGCCTATACATCATCACCACACACTGTTTGGCACTCAAGACTGCTATGCTGGCCAACCCTTTTCCCAAAACCTATATATTTATTTAATACAATTTATTGTCAATCACTTCCGGCATTATTATGAAAAATAAGTAGAAGGTTATCAACCTTCGTCATGAACCCACTTACAGTTTCAAGTTCGCTTCAGCTTTCAACTGTCCAACAAGTTGGGGTGAAGGAGAGAGGAGGGGAGCAAAACCTGCACCTAACTGAAAAATGACAAGAAATGGTGGCCAAACTTATCAAAAGCATAATAATGATTTATTTCCAAAACCAACCAAAGTTATTTTCCTCCAGAAAGCCATGAACGTGTGCGTAAAGGGCAAAACGAATTTAATTTAATCCTGTAGGTTAAAACCGTGTAATAAAAGGAAAACTCAACCAATAACAAACCATCATTTCTCATGCGTATTTCTTTACTGGGTTTCTGTACCTATGCTTAAGAACACGTTATAAATTTTTCCAAATTAAAGTATCAAGAAGACATCTAACGTCCTTGTCCTGAGGTACCACCTCATTCAGGAATACATAATTTTTCTCGTGTACACGTGGAAAAGCAGTGAAGAGAGTGGCAGGGTGGGTATTTTAGGCATACCTCAGAGAATTGAAGACTGTTTGAGAAGTAAAATGGGAAGATTAAGAAACTAGAGGGTAGACTATTTTACAGAATACTAAGGGTTGGAACGCATTTTAATTCAAGACACACTAATAGTATGCAATTACATAGTCAATTTTTGCCAACGAGGCTATGCTCGAAACTCACTGACCGAGGCAGCTTGCATCTGGGTCTGTGTACGCTATTTTATCTTTTGCCGGTACAAACATAAGCCTCTTTAAATGTAATTTGAAAATGCACCCAATTTAATTTCCCATCCTCATGGAAGACAGGTTAATCAGTGGGCAAGTCTGCCACTTCGGCCTCGGTCCCCTCCTCCCCAGGGCTCAGTTCCACAGCTTTATCTTAGGAAGCAAACGACCCAGATGACTGTTCCCCCCTCCCCCCGATTTAAGTAATAAACATAATGAATTTATCACCCCACAGCTGGACTCAGTCCTACCACCTAAATGAAAACGCCTTTTTTTTTTCCACGGAAGGTTAACTGCAGAGCCCGTATTTGTCAAWCACAAAGATATTTCTATCTATAGTCGCGACGACATAGTATAAGGAATCTCTTTAGGAAAGAAAAGGTAAGATTCTTTGACGTACGGTTGAAGGTGCCGCTGTGGTTGGGTGCCCGAGCGGGCTGCTCCTGGCCGGCCTCCCGCTTTAGGGGCTCGTGTCGAAATTTTTCACCTACTTTGAACCCTGATTTACTGCTCTCGTTCTCCGCAGCGGAGATGTGGTATCCCCCACTGCCACCCCCTTCCCCGGCGCAGCAAGGGCAGCTACTGGGACACGAAAGACATTGTCTCCGGGGAGGTGCTTTAACTAGCGCTTATCCGGCCATTTCAGCAAGGCGCTATTCTTAATGGCATCCAGTGTGTCCACGATTACATTAAAAACAGACCCAAACCCTAACCTACTTCGGTAAGAGCTTTCTTATAGTCTTTTTACACTTCAAACCTAAAATAGGTCGCTTTTTTTTTTTTTTTTTTAATTCAGTCATATTAATCAACCGTCTAAGAAACCACTAATAAAGTTTAAAAACAAAAAAAATTAAAGAACAGCACGGAGTAGACAGTTTCTGAACGCTTAAAGTTTTGTCTATAATTTGAGCAAGAGACGGAAGAAGACTATGTCTACAGAAGGGGTGACAGGACCTAATGCTTCATGCAGGGGAAATCAGTAAAAGCAGTTTAAAAAGCAATATTAATCGATTACAAAGGACGATAACACCTCTTTGAGGAGATATCAGCGACCAGTTTTATTATTTTCCCTTTATTTGTAAAAGTGCAAAATTATTCTGTACAAATCCAACATATAAAAACCAGCAGTCTGTACAACATTACAAAAGCATATGGATCTCTAACAAGATCTTAGAAATTGTATTCCATGTGTGTAACTACTATCACGATTCCACAGCAGGAACAGTTTTACATGTCACTGTCGGACAGCGATGGTAAGACCTGCATCACCTGGACAGCAAGACGGCGCGTCGCCTTTTAAACCTCGAGCAGGTCACGGATACCCTGTCAGTTCTCAAGATTCAAATAAATTACATAAATAGGAGCGGGGCCGGGCGCCTCCCTGCCAGTCCGTGGCGTGCCCCCGAGCGAGTCCCTCACACGTCGGGGTAGCCGCAGTAGTAGACGGCGGTGCTGGCGTCCGACACGGCCGAGGAGATGGGCCCCGCGCCCTCGGGCGCCGGCAGCCCGGCGGCGTCGTGGCCCGCGAAGGGCAGCCCCAGCTCGGGCTTGCAGGCGAAGCGCAGGTACTGCTCGAACTCGGTGCGGTCCACCTCGCCCAGCAGCTCCTCCTGCGGCAAGTGCTCCAGCTGCTCCCGGCACGGCGCCGCCTCCGGCGGCGGCGACGGCTGCCCGACCGCCCCCGGCGGCAGCAGCGCCGGCGGCGGGCCGCGCCCCGGGCCCGGCGGCTGGCACGCCTGCCCGTAGTAGGCGTGCAGCGGCGCCGGGCAGCCCAGCAGCCCCTGCAGCGAGCCGCCCGGCCCCAGCGCCTCGCCGGGCGGCAGGTGCCGGCGCAGCGCGGCGCCCGCCGGGCTCTCGGCCGCCGCCGGCGGGTACTCGGCCGCCGGGTGCGGGGCGTAGCCGTAAGGCACCAGCGCGCACTCCTCCTGCAGCCCCGCCGCGAAGAAGGGCGCCTCGCTCTCCGCCGCGTCCAGCGGCGACGGGTCCGGCGTCGGCAGGCTGTAGCCGTCGAAGGCGGCGCCCAGCGGCGGACAGTCCCGGTAGTGGCCCGCGCCCGCCGCCGCCGCGTAGCCCTGCTCGGCGTAGGGCAGGCCCAGGCCCTCCACGCACATCCTGCCGCCGCCGCCGSCGGCGGCCTCGCTGCCCAGCCCGGGCCCCGCCGCCTCCGCCAGGCCGTGCTGCAGGAAGCCGCTCTCCACCCGCTTCAGGCGCTTCACCTGCTTCCGCCGCCGCGGCCGGTACTTGTAGTTGGGGTGGTCCTGCATGTGCTGCACCCGCAGCCGCTCCGCCTCCTCCACGAACGGACGCTTCTCCGCCAGCGACAGCGCCTTCCACGATTTACCTGCGCCCACGAGCACCGTCAGACCGGCCGCCCACCGGCGGGCACCGACGCCCGGCCCCGACAGCGCCGCSGCCACCGCCCGCAGCCCGGCCCCCGAGACCCGCCCGGGCGCGGGCTCCTCGCCCTCGGACCCGCCCGCCGGCACCCCCGGCACACCGGCACCCCCGGCCCGCAGCCCACGGGTACTCCCGGCCCCCGCCCGCAGCCCGGACCCCGAGACCCGCCCGGGCGCGGGCTCCTCGCTCTCGCGGACCCGCCCGCCGGCACTCCGGCCCACCGGGACCCTGGCACCCCCCGCCCGCCGGGACCCCCCGTGCTCACCCAGCATCTTGCTGAGCTCGGCGTTGTGCAGGTCCGGGTTCTGCTGCGCCAGCCGCTTGCGCTCGTCCTTCGCCCACACCATGAAGGCGTTCATGGGCCGCCGGATCCGCGCCTCGCTCTTGCTCCGGCCGCCCGCCGCCCCCGACGGCGCCGCCTCGCCCTTCGCCTTCGCCTCGCCCAGCGGGCTCAGCGACTCTGCCCACGAGCAGGGGCCCACGGCCGGCATCATGGTGGGCAGCGAGCACCGCCCCTGCACCTGGTCGTCGCTGCTGGCGTAGCCCGCATCGGGGCTGCTCATCTCGGGACGCGCCGCCGCCAAGGCCGARAGCTCCGGCGGGGCCGCGGGACAGGCTCGGCGCTCGGGCCCCGCTCGCTGCTGGCGGCTGCCGGCGCCCGGCCCTATTTGAGCTGCGGCGCGGCCAATGGGGCCGCGGGGGCGGGCGCGCCGCGGGACGGCGGCGGCGGCTCCCGCTGCGGCGCGGGGCGGCCCCCGGCGCTCCTCCCGGCACGGCGCGGCCCGGCCGGCACCTGAGCAGGTTGCGGGGCCCGGCGCCTCCAGGCTGCCCCCGCCCCCTGAGACCGGGGGGGTCGTTCGGGGGAACCGACAGCGCCTTCGTAAGCGGCCCTCGGACTTCAGCCCCGCTCCCCGCAATGGCAGCAGAGACGGGTCCAGCGAGTCCGTGCTCTGCCGTCCTGTCATCAGCCAAATACCCACCCGTCACCGGCCCGGCCAGAAACGGACAACCCTGACCAGAGGAGACACGAGAGGTGGAAGGGACAGATTATTTCCAGCCGTATCTAGATACCCAGTAACATCCGGAGAGACACAAGGGTCTTCTTTTGTAGGCAGACTGGGAACGTAACTTGGGAAGAATAAGCCAAGTCATCATCTGTATCTCACACTTCAGCTTCCTACCTTCTAGTGCTACCTCAGCTTGTTTTATCTCGTAAGCCCATGAAAGATGTAAACTGCGTGGGACAGTAGGATACTGAATCCACAGTAAAGCCTACGAAATATATCCTATCCCACTTTTTCACTTCGTAATAAAGTTATTCAGTATCTGCAAAAAGCGCAAATACTATGTAGCGTAAGGTGACTTAGTTATTATTTAAGTTGAGCTTTGCAGTACATATTGCTTCTTGCATTGCCTTGTTCAGGATTTCTCCGATTTACCTGAATAAATAAACTGTAAATACAAACGGATGTTTGTAAAAAGTCCGTCACTTCAGAATAAACACAAAATCTATCTCGCTACCATTTATGTTCTTCTTGGGCATACAAACTGATGTAAAATACGGCGTTTTCACGGGCGCTCTGATTAATATTTGCATTGTTATGTGGTGCTATTAAATGCATCAATGCTTATTTGAGAAACCGCTGAGCTTTAAACTGAAGATCAAAGAGGTTTATTTGGTTAAGGACACCTTTGTTTGGGTAGCCACTTCGATCAAATAAACCAATATTGTAAGAATTCTCGCTGAAATTAAATGAATGAAGCCAGCATCACCATTAACTTATTCTAACATTGAATTTCCTGTTTCGTGCAACGCAAAACCTGCTCCTCTACACTTGACAGCCCGTAGATATTCTAAAAAGAAAAAAAAACGCAGTGGCGAACAGTAGCTGCCCAGGACTAACGCCGGGGAGGATAATTCTCCAGGCACTTCTGCATTCGTGCTTTCTGCTCCCCTCTGTCTGACAGAGATTATAAACAAGTGATATATTTCCATACTAATGGTATCCTGTATTTATCCCTGTTGCGAGCAGTCGAAACCATTGCCAAAAGACTAGTAGCTGCCTCAAACCAAGCAAAGAGAAGGTTTTAGGGTTTTTTTTTTTTCCCCCGTTCAAACCAGCGTGCTAGTCCAACACAACGACAGGCAGCGATTCAAACAGCTCTGCTTTTCTTCCTTATACCAGATACTGTAAAAAGCAGCGGAGGCGAAAACAATGTTCCTACACATATGTATGTGTAAATTGATCTCATACTAGTATATAATAACACCATTCTTGCAAAAGTATAATGCGTTTAAAATTGATTGTAAAAGAAGTTCATCGGGACATATTCCGCTTGCAAAGCCCACCGTCATCACAGAACTGGCGACAATAACCAGGAACGCTCGTTAGGAATTAAGTGCTTTTTCAATAGTTTTTAGTCCAACGCCTTTGGGACACTACCTTAGGGCGTTCCTCTTTAAGGCTGGTGTGCCAGTGACTTTAGTCTTATGGCTGAGGTTGTGACATTTCCCGACCCGACGTGCTAGGACTCAAGAGTCCTTAATCCTAGGCCAGCTGCCCGAGGACAGGTCACGCACCGAAGCATGGCTGATACCCAGAGAAAATTCTGAATTAAACAGAATCCGAATCGTGTCTGAAGCAAACACATGCGGGAGGAAAGTGTGCATATTTTTCCCTGCAGAGAACAGAATACTCAGCTGAGGGGAGAAAGCAAGATAACTTCCAAGCAAAACAAAAATCAAGAAGGCAACAATGCGCTGCCCTAACGAAATCGGTGCATTTCCAGCGACTTCCAGATCAGTTCCCAGCTCAGGCCGTGTTACTAACTCGGACAAAACTGACCGCCTAGGAGTTCATCGCGCAGAAGAGAGTATTACCTTTTCTACGAGCTGATCTTGTTAAAACACCAAACCGTCCCTTTTACTCTATTTGGCAGAAACATTTTCGTGAGCCAAGGGAACAAATCCTGCAACATCTTGCACTGAAAAAATTCAGCGAGTAGAGGGACTGCTTACAAATACACTTTACGGCAATTTTGGGGCTGTCACTTCCAGCAGAAAAGAAAATGTTTTTTCTATATAATGAACATGAGGTAAGCAAACTGCCGCTGACTTTGTTTGGGGAGATTTGTGCAAACTATTTCTACAGCTCATTGATCTGGGATCAAAGAAAGAAAGGTGTGTTTTGAATCTAAGCCGAGAAAGTAAAAGCTCCCTGGTTTGTACAGAAAATGTTGGCAGTTTGTGACCCTTTCAGTGCCCCTGGTGTCATAAATAGATTATCTCACTGCTTTTCTCGCTTTCTATTTTGACTCCTTAGGTATTTTGAACTGTAACTTTAAAGCACRCCGCACAGCACTGATTCTGACTCAAATTGCGCTCTCTGCTTATACCTCGCTTCCCTGAAGCGCCTGGTAAAGAGCTTCTTCTGACGCTCCTGAAACCTTCGTGGTCGCACGACTCCTGGGGTCATTCGTTAACTTTCCCAACCTAACAATGCCGCCGAGAGTTCATCCTTCTGATTTATTGACCTTTTAAACCCGCCGGTACACTGCGCGGGGGCGCGGAGCGGGGATCCTCCGGCGAGAGATGTGTTTCTATTTCAGGTCCATTACAGAATGCGGTGTTGGAAGTGGTGCTCCCAGCGTTATCAGAGCCGACCACAAATGCCACATGAAAAGCAGCAAACATCCGGAGGGTTTCCTGCAAATCGAGCAGTTTCTCAAGACAAGAGCCTTTTTTTAAACGTGTATTTAAAGGCAACACGCTTTGCTTCTTTAAAGCGGTTCAAAACCACTAAATGAAAGCAGCCCAGCCCGACAACGCTGCATAGTGCAAGAAACCTCCCCGAATGAAGACTTTTCGGGACTTTGCGCTAGGAAAGTGCGTGGATCAGAGAGGCCCTGGTCAGGAACGACCCACTAGTGAAAGGAAAAAAATCAAAACCCCAAAAATGAAAAATGTCCCTTTCAGAAACTCTACAACTATCGAAGCAACGTTAACTACTTTACGACAAAGTAACAGTCCCCAATATTTAAAAAGTTACTGGTCCGCCTGCGTCAGTTTAATCTGCAAATTGCTTTCTAGCAAACGCACACAAACACCCAAACCCGCAAAAAGCTTGCTGCTCGTAATTGCACGCAGCACCCGGAGCGGAGCCGCCTCAGTGGAAACACGTCCCATCGCCCTGGGCTTGGCAGCTGCGGGGGACAGACAATAGGCTGGGGGAACAGCACGGTCCCGYACAATAAGCTGCCTTCCATCTGTGCGCGGCTGCTTTGGGGTGTATTAAGCAACGGTGTCCCCGCATTTTAGGACTGAAGAGCGCCCGGCGCGGGGAGAGGGACGTGCGCTGCTCCCACTCCGAGGTAAGAGCGCTTTCGCCCCCCGGCGGACACGAGTGGGGTCCCCCGCCGAGCCACCCGCCCCGGCCAGCAGGCTGGGGGCGAGGCCCCTCCCGCACGGCGGCCGGCGGGCTCGGGGCCGGGCAGGGCGCGGGGCATTGCCGGGCGGGAGGCAGCGCGGCTCCGGCCCCCGCGGCCCGCCGTCTCCCCGCGCCCTGCCCCTCAAGCTGCCTGCTCGGCCCCTTCCCCCGGCCCTCCCGCTGGCTTCTCCGGGGGGCGGCCCGCTTTCCCGCAGCCCTCTCTGGAGGACCTGAGGTGCGGGGCACAGCCTCCGCCGTGCCTTCTCCTAGGAAGGAGTTAACTCTGCCGCCGACGGGTCTGCTTGGGCTTGGCTCTAATGTGGCTGCAACGCCTTCCCTATCCCCGTCTGAAGACATAAATCAAATGTAGGGGAATCAACGGGAAATTACATGTTTAACTGACACGAGTGCTGGGTACTTCTGTAATATCTATTCCAGACAGATCATACGTGGACCCAAACAAATTCCAATAAAGTCAATGGCAAATGCTATTCAGTTTAAATGAGATGATTGAAAGGAAGCCTAGAAATGGCACTTCCCTCAAAAAAACCCGTAATCTAGATCCAAGGCTCATCACCCATTATATTAATAAATTTATCTACTCCTTTAATATAAAGATTAATTCATGAGACTAAGATCACAGATCTGTTGCRTTTTTCTCTGTAAAATAAATTGACAACAGTTTGATTACATAAGGAGTCGGTGCCCTTCTCTTTGAGAATGAGTTGCATAGGATCACGAAGCAGTACAATAGCTGGGGCCAGGTACAACCCCCCTACACTTGAATTTCCAAGAACAGAAATCCTGTTAGTTTTCATACTTAAGTACATACAAGTCATTAAAAAAAAGAATGCTTTATACAATGCTGGAGCCACTCCAAAAGATCAGGGATCTGAACTGAACTAAACAATTTGGCCTAGCCTCTGTATTTATGCTGGTTTTATGTCAGTGGAGCTACTGCAAACTTGTACTAATGTAAGATTTATTCTGACATGCTAGATGCAAGTCATGTAATTGTACGATTAAAGAGCTGATCCCAGTTACACAGGATTGAAATAAATTTCTTCTTTGGCATCACTCAGCTCCCAGAGTATCCTTATTAAGGCCGGAAGAATGAACGTAATAAGACATTCTCTAGAAGGTGGGCTATGCTACCATATATTATGCTACTGTAGTCTTGTAGTGTATATTTATATATTGCTTTCTTTAGTAGGCAGCAACTTTTCACAGTAATTTCAAAGTGTAAAGTTCTCTGTCTTTAGCCAGAATGAAATTGTTACATTATAYGAATGAGAAAGTAGCTGGGCCTGGAGATGGGCAGTTACTGTTCCATCATGCCAATTACGTATGGTCATAGAAGAGATGATCTTGGATTTTAGCATATGGAAATAATCCTATGCTAGCAGTTTAGCAGAAGTATGTTAGTGATACTAACAAAATTATTAAATGATAATAACTAAATCCAAACGTCAACGGCTTGCCATCTGCAGTTCTGGTGAATCAGCAGTGATGAACAAGTAAGATCAGACAGAAATTAAGAATGGATTTAAACCCTCAACAACACTAAAGCTGAATAAAACCTTTTTCCAAGGTGGACAATATGATACATTTATTTTTCAGGAAAAAGTCACTGCTGTCCTTTCCTTCCCTGATATTAGATGCAGTGGTAATGTTGTTAAAAAACATCTCTTCTTACATGACCAAAAAGGGCATTCTTTATAACCAAGACATATGAATACAAAATTTGATGCTGTTTTTGCAAATCAAAATATCAAATTGTTTAAGGTTGTAATTTTAAAATTTGCCCAGTGGAAATGCTCTGGATTTTCATTGTATCTTTGCAATTACATTTGGTGATTAAGTGCACTACAATTTTTGACATCTGGCATTTATCTAGATAAATAAACTACAAAAAGAAAAAAATTGGGCAGTTAGAAGGTTCAGGAAATGAATTTGGTTTCACTTCTTGAGAGCTGCAAGTGTTCAGTCTGATATTTATGTTCCTTGATTACTCTTAATACACAAAGCAAATTTTAATTTTAATATTAATTATTTTATTATTATTTTAAAATTATTTTATTATTATTTATTTAAATATTAATTAAGATTCCAATAATGTTCCATTGAAACATCATATAAAGTTGTAGATGATAAGAAAAAGACACCTGCACATCTTCCAAATCCAAACCAGTCAATCTGATCATGTTTCTAACACTACTTACCAAACTTGCAGCACTTTCAGTGGCAGGCATCTGCTTGCTTTACAGGGCACAATGAAGACTACAATTTCTGTGCCTAGAATCCATTAATATTCAATGTTCTGAACACCTTTGACTTCCACTGAGCAGTGAGAGAGAAAGGAACTCAACCTCTCATGGATTCATGCCTGACACAGCTAGCAACTTTAAATAAAAAAGACAACAAAGCTGCAAAAACCTCCAAGCTAAATTAAGCAATAAATTTTTTTTTGATCCAGCCATTATTACTTGGGCTTGAATATGTTTAGAATTTAATCTAGCCTGCGATTCAGCAGTCACACGTATTTTACTTGCATGGCCTATTTCTGTTTGAATAAAACCTAAGAACCGAAAGTCCCCTTTCCTCCTCCTTTGTCCCCTTAACATCACCTTTTTATCTTCACAACACCCTTTGAAGGGTATTTACTGAAAGGATGAGAGAGCAGTTATCACACAGAACTGAAAACTGAAAAAAAAAAAAAGACCCAGGAATTTCAATAAACCTACTCTGTAGCTAGATCAAGAACTAGAGATCCTCACTCCTACTGCAAACAATCTGCAAGATCTAAGATGATTTCTACCCAGCTATCTCCAGTTTACCAGTTCCATTAAGATAGGATGCCTGTTTAACGGGGCTCTAGATGTAAATGTTGTGAGAACATTCAATTTAGAAAGCTTGCTTCAATGATTAATTTAATGACCTTTTCAGCTTCTAAAAATTCAGTCAAATCTTCTTTAGGAGACAGTTTATGCAGTACCTAGATGTACCGTGTTGACTGCCTTCTACCATTAAAGCCTGGAGAGGTTTGAATTAATGAAGCAAGGTGAATGACTACAGAGCTTTAGTTTCTGGGTTTACATGTCTATAAATATACTTGCTACAAAAGCAAAGCATATTCATGCTTTTTTGGTTCAGACCAGCATCCTGCAAAAAATAAAGGTAATAAGTCGCTCAGCACAGGATAAACTGAAAAATGCCTAAGAAATATTAACCAACTACACTGGTGATTTACTAAGGCCAGAGTTAGAACCGAAGCACACCAAAATTATCTTACACAACTGTAATACCTAACTTTCTATAGGCATCTGTTTCCAGCAGTCAGTCTCCTAGCCTTCCCTCCCAGTTAGCGAAAAATTGCAAGATTTACTATTGCAAGACCTATGCCATTTCAGGAAATAAAGACGATGAGTGTTGACAGTTGCTAGCAACACTTTATATGCCAGTGCATGTGGATGCTCAAGTGCTGTGACGGTCCATTTAAAAATAAAATCTGAACTAAGACAAGCCAAAACACCTACGTAGTTCAGTTGACAACCACTCAACCACTCACCAGAGGGAGCCCATTTTCCCCAAAAGCCAACATCAGTAGTACAGCCAACCTGCTACCTGCTGGGGCCTCAGAACTACCCCTCTAAAAACTCTACAGCTGCTGGGAGGAGCAGCTGCCAGCTAAGGGAGCCACACAGACATACCGTGGACAGGAAAGTACAGAGCTGTAAAGGATTCTGTAGTTGCTTGATTAATACTTTCTGCAGCACAAAAGGTACTTTAATGAAGAAGTTGCTACATTTGCCTCTCAAATGGAACATTTCTGAAAGAAACCAGTCATATATCTGTAGCATGTCACTGACAGGTGTAAACATTTTATACTGTCCTAGGTAGCCTTCTTGTTACTGTTTGTTAGACTATATCTGTGATATATTGCCATTGAATACTTTAAGCTAGGTTCTTGCAAGTATTACTTTTTCAATAGAAAAATAAAAACTTTTCAAAGAAAGACTCTTCTCACTTTATCTTTCCTCAAGGGGAGGAACCAGCCTTCTAATGTATTAGTAATTCTCATATATTCTTTAAAGCCCAACTGAAAAACTTCAGTAATCTAACTTGCATTGCAACTAAGCACAGAAGAAAGTCTGAGCTCATAGCTAACACTAGAACATGTCCTGTTCAGGAAGGACCTGCAGCTCCTTCCAGGGCCAGATTGTGTGCACACGATCAATGTTTGGAACAGRGCGTAATATAGCAGTTTCTTGGCAGCTTTCAGAACCTGACAGAGCCGCAAAAGTTGTTTTTTTGTTTTGTTTTGTTTTTCTTTTTTAATCTTAGGCCAGCTAAACACAAGATCCATTTAGCAGTAAAACTACCCTGCTGCCTATCTAAACGGGAAAACCTTGCTAGCAAAGATGTAGTTACATCAGCAAGCATGTGTTTCTGGCACTAAAAGATTACCTACAGTTGCATGCCTCCTGGTATCTGTCCTTTTTTTCCTTCAATATCATGAAATATTATTAAGTTACTACTTTTGCTTTTAGTATCTTCTTTGTTCTTCACATGCTTGTTTCTTAATTACTGATTAATAAATTTCCTCAGCATTTTTCTTTTTGCAGATACTCCTAGCCAGCAGTCCGTAGATGCCACAGCACAGACCTGAACTACTGATAAGTAAAAATCAAGCCACACTGATTATCTCCTTTCCATAAAAAGCAAATCTATCAGTGCAATAAGTTTTTGTTGGGGGAGGTATTTTTAAATCTCCTTTTCAGGTTTGCAACAGTGCAGTCACACATTTTTTGCCACTTGTCAGACTAATTCAATAGCAAAATCCAAGCAACAAAGATTTGATCTGGGTAAGTAATAGTTGTACATAAGTTGGTAATTAATAGTTGTACAAAGGATTTCAAACTAATTCTTAGGATTTTCTTTGCAGCCTGTAGCTTCAGAAACATTCTGAAATACAGTCAACTCATCTTTATTTAAATACATGATTACAAAATTAAGGCTGAATATATCACTTGTCTTTGGAAGGGTTCCATATTAATGGAGACTCGCTGGTCCGTCAACTTTCCCTAACTAGACACTGAATCTTAACACAGCACTAGCTACACACTAACCTATCAGAACTTCACTTTACAGGAGCACCAAATTCATCTGAAATTGAAACAAGAAGATAAGATAAAGTTATTCAGTTACTAAATTACATACAGGCGTGAGTATGGAATCTGGAGAATCCCTTTGACAGATGCACACAGGGTTTATGTTTATGTCTCAAGAGAGCTCTTACTGTTAAGCACACAAAATGGTAAAATACCCAATAGGTATTTTTTCCACTAAATAGTTAAGTTACAGAACATTTGATAGTATGCTTATTGACTTTATGCATGTGTTTATAAACCACAGCCTTTTATGTCATTGGCTCAGCCTGAAATTTCAAATTTCACATTTCAAAATTTCCTTAAACAAAAGCAACCACTGCTGCTCATAGTTACCTGCAAGTGGTTAGTAAACATGCATTATCATTTTCTTATTCAAAGAAAAAAATTACTTAAAGCTATTTTTTCCTTTGCTAAAGATTTTCAGTAAAATAGAAATTTAAGAAATCTGTATTTGAAAAATAGTAGATTGTTATATGTGTTCAGACACTGTCCCAAACAGAGGCAGAAGATTACTTGCACAGCCCTTGCAGAAATACTTTCCCAGCTTGCTACATGTGTACTTGCACAGGTTGAGTTTATTGGATTAAAACCATAGTGATGAGAAGAGGTATACGACACTTATTTCTTCTTATAGGACTACAATTAAAAATTAATAGTGTTGCAGCAGTGAGTGATTAGACAGCTGCAATGGCACTGCTTACAAAAACTTTAAATAACATGTAATACTGAAGTATATACTTGCCTAAGATGTATATTTAGTTAGGATTAAAAAACCATTATTATAAAGATTAGGGACACAGACTGCTGATTATTGGCTGCTTTTACAAAGCACAGATTATTATTCATCTTTACCCACATAAGAAGAGTTCATAGGTTCACATATATTTAATGTGATTTCATCCACAGAATAGCCATATGTTATGGTCATTGCTTATATATTGCAATACTGAAATAAGAGGTGAGTAGAAAGACGTATCTGTATGACAGAATTTGATAGCAAATATTGTGAATAAATCACTTTTTCAGCCCTGTAAATTTCAGTGATATATCTTAGTAAATAACTTAGTTAAATATATTTTTACAGAAAGAATTTAAATAATAGTGTGAATTAAATACAATACATGGCACCAGAAGTAATTTGGACATATCACTGGGAAGATCACAAAGCGTTCAAGGTTATGTTTTAAATTTCTAGCCAGAATCAATAAATCTATCCTAGTTACTTTACAAGCATGATACATTCACTAGGAAAGTTTTCTTTCAAGAACCAATTATTATCCACTGCTCTGTTAAAAATAATTTAAAAAATGGCTAACCAGCTCAAATCTTAGAAGAAGGGTTGGATGCAATGCTAATAGTATTTAGACATTTTCCAGAAAGTAAACAATTGAAAATCAATTGTATAAATTCCACAGCAACAATTTATTAAAAAGACAAAGTTCTCAATCCGAAGTGTTTAACCACCTTTCTGGGTAAACCTAAGAGGAGGAGCTCTGACCAGACCCGAGTTCCATGGAATAACTGCATGTCTAAACAGAAGAGTGGTCCAGGAAGGAAGAAGCTGAGAACTACCATTTCAGAAGACTCTGAAGATGAGAACTGAGACAGTCAATCAAGATCACAGAAGTAGCTGAAGCTTCACCCCTTTGTCACAAGCTAAACTGGACATTATTTTGAACAGCCATTGTATCAAGAACTAAAGCAAGACAGCAAGGGGATATAGCACTCCTTGAGAGCTCCTATGTGACTGCAACACCAGATGATCAACTAAAAGTCATGTTTATCAGGCCTCTACCTACTGCTCCTACCTTGTAATTGAGGACATTCTGAAAAAAAGAATTCATACTTTTTCCAAACCCAGCTTTTGTACACCATCTCACTACAAAGGGCATTTATATGTTATTTTTCATCCAATAAATGCTTTACAAAGATATGTTAATATTACTAACACTGTTCTGGACCTTTGGG
The DNA here is from genome assembly GCA_035582835.1 of Phoebastria nigripes. Classification (NCBI taxonomy): domain Eukaryota; kingdom Metazoa; phylum Chordata; class Aves; order Procellariiformes; family Diomedeidae; genus Phoebastria; species Phoebastria nigripes. Next base: position 880,732 of record JAYKAV010001632.1, read on the forward strand.
AACTCAGGACAAACAGATGTTCTAACTAACTGGTCTGAAGTTGCAGCAGAGCAGAAAAAGGCCATGGATCGTGTGCCTCTTCCTTTCCCCTCTCCAGTTTTAAGTGCAGTTCCATGCTGAACCTAAAGATACTGGTCTCAGACTCCCTTTCTCCCACGTTCCTGCTAAAACTCTGAGGGAATCAGTCATTAGGACTCTTTAGCAGATTCACCTTTGGTAGGATGACTAGTCAGGGATTAGCAATAACAGACTGATTACAGTCAATTGGGAAAAGGGTAAATCAGTGGTCCAAAGAAAATTAGTAGCGAGGAACCCAAGCCAAATTCAAACCTTCACTTCTACTGTGCATTCTGTGAGCTGTTCCGGAACTGCAGCTTAACTCTCCTTTCTTCTAAGCTTAATTACCTTTTTCCATATTGATCCTAGAAAACTGTAAGGTGGCGAATCCTACAGATGGAACAAAAATGGATGTATTTGTATATAAATCAGCACTTATTGTATAGTACATGACTACATAACCAATACTAGTGTACTTGATTATTTTCACTACAAAAAGTGCGATGGCAAGCTGAAGTTTGATTTTAAATGAGTACCAACATCTTTGACTACAAGAAAAGCAAACTAACAAATAATGAATAGTCAACTGACTTTTTATAGTTACTTTACTAATAAATAAGTGAATGAATCAGATATAATTATTCCTTTTATAAATTCTATTTGATGCCAAAATATAAAAGATACAAAACTATTAGGAAAAACAAATTAAGAAATACTGAAAAATTAATTTATACATCTAAACACTCAAATTTGGATAATACAAAAAATCTTGGCCATTTGATAAGAAAACATTTTTACCTTTTTATAAAAATAAAGGTATTGATACTGCTGACTAAGTATAGGTCAAATTCCAATTTGGATAATTTCTTTTGACTCCTTATAGTTTTGTTTACACAGTGATTTCATACTGCCTAATTTCAGGCTCTTAGCTTAGGGATTTGAGATAGTTTATTAAAGATAAGTAGGAAGAATCCCCTAGAACAAAATGCTGTATTTTTTTATTTTGCATTTTTAAACTCTGGGTAGTGCCACTTGTGAATTATTAAACTACAGCTATTACCCCACCCCCACCCCCCAAACAACAACTACATTTTTGTGATAAGGATTCCCTTATATATAATTTGCATAGAAATTTTGAGTCCTTCAGGATAAGATCCTCTATAAATATATATAGTCATTAGAGATACACATGTTGCTTGCACTAAGTTTCACAGATACCTTTTCTTCTTGCAGCAAAACTTACCCAGAGAAGAATTTCCACAGTAATTTTTTCGTAACTATTTTCTTTGTAAAATGAAAATCAGAGATTGCTTATCAATGGTTCACTATCAAAATGGAAGGACAAATAAACTGGAGTTTTATATGGATCAGCCAGCAGTAAAAATAAACTTCTAACCAAGCTGACTGATAGAAGAGGGCATGTATTTCTTAAACTCGCAAACTTCCAGCAAGTGAGGAGGGGCATCAAGGAGTTTCAAGAACAAGACTGTCATCAAAATTATCTTGAAAATTACACAAATGGCCTAAACATAATAGGATGAAATTCAACATGGACAAATGCAAGGTATTTTAGTGAGGTAGGAAAAAATCTATGTTAAAGATGAGGAACTTAAAAGCAAGAAGCAGTACTGAAGAAAAAGGTTTGGGGGGGTAATTGTAGATGACAGTTTAAACACCAGTCAACAATGTCATGCTGGTGAGAGGAAAAGAGGAGAAAAAACCCATCACACGGGGCTATGTAGATATTTATGTTCTCTGCAGCCTGTGAAGCAACCTTTCCTTTCTCCTCAGGGAAGAGGAGACAAAATAACAGTCTTCATGTTCCTAGACGGTTGGTGCAGTATAGATTAATACCCACAGAGGATAGGACAGAAAATCATGACATACTTAAACTGCATTARGGAAAATCTAGCTTTAATGATAAGAAAGATAGTCTAACAAAGGTGAAGACAGTGAAGTGTTGGAATATGTTACCTATGGAATTTTTATAAACAGAGAACAAATAAATATCTTTCAAAAACAGGCTGACAAACACCTGGTAAGAACCGCACACCTACAGCTGATCTTGCATCAGGTCACAGAATCACAGAACAGCTGAGGCTGGACAGGACCTCTGGAGGTCATCTGGCCCAACTCTCCTGCTCAAGCAGGGCCACCTAGAGTCAGTTGCCCAGGACCATGTCCAAAAGGCTTTTGAATATCTCCATGGATGGAGACTCTACAACCTCTCTGGGCAACCTGTGAGGGGGCAGACTAGTCAGCCCCTGAAGCTCCTTCTATCCTTAGTTTTCTAAACTTTAATGAAAAATTATGCTAATATTTAGCTTGGACTTTAAAACTTGCTGATTTTTCTTCATTCCATACTTAAATCCTTGTTTTACCATTTCAATTTCATAGTACGGCTTTGTTAATTTAGGAATTGCTATTCAGAAACTGCGGAGAAGACAAATCATGTCCTGTGTCCTCAGCCCTCAACAAGGTTTAATAATCCCCCTCTGTAGATCCCTAAAACAAAATAGTGAATTCACAGAGCTGACCTTAATGTTTCTTGCATGGAATTAAAAAAAGAGTTTCTAAAATAAAATTAAATAAATAAATCTTATACCCAGGAAGTATGCAAACAAATAATCTCTCAGCAGTGTTCCCCTCGAGAAAAAGTTATAACTATGCAATTCTAATTTCATATTGTGCACTCAGATTATGCTAATTCTTCACAGTTTAATTTTCAACCTCATACATAAAGTACGTTAGTCCCATTGGTCAGCCTTGCTATGAAGAGAAGGCAGGTGTTCCAGTCATTTTAGATACCAAATTCCTCATGAGCTATTTAATATTCCCAATGAGCAGGACAGAACGAATCTTCTGCATACACATATTACTAATTGCTCACACAAAGCTGTGAAAAACTAATATTGAAAATTATAAGGGATACAAAATGTAAGTATATGTTGAAAAGCTTATTTTTCAAGCCAGTTTCAAGGAATTCTTTCTAACTCAACTTAAATGTTGGAGTTAAAAAAATTAAAATCAATACTCAAGTTTGAAAATCATTCCAAAAAGAAAATGGCAGAGATATCTTTCAAGGAAGCATACAGTTTCTTCCTCATTTTTTAATAAGCCAGAATCACATACGTTTAGTATTGACCTTGCAATTTATATCTAAGTACATGACAGATCACAGGTGATTAACATCTCTGTAAGCACCTCTATCCTACCATGGTTCTGTTTTAAGATATTGTGCTACATCCTAGAATACCTTTCCTAAATAAACTCCAGAAGGTAAATACTTAAGACAATAGCAAATGAGGGGTGAATGAATGTAAGAACATCAAAGGTTCTCTGAGGGAGCTGAACTACAAGAGAAGCTTTGAACCCAGGTTAAAATGTCACAGGGTGCTACCTGAGCACTGCATTTATCAATTTAATTCCTTCAGAATCAACAAATAAACTTTGTGACAAAGATAAAGAAAATTCAAACCTGTATTTCTTTCTTAAAGCTATCTTTGAAGTTACCTTATGTCTTAATGTATAACTACCATTTTAGACACACATTTTAAAACATTTAAAAAAATTTCCCAGCAAAGTAATGAAAAGATGCAATCATATTGAGTCACAGACACACCTCCCCAAAAAAACCCAATTATTATCAAATGGCAGAATAACAGTAAAACTATTTTTCATTTTATTAAGAATTTTGGGAAATAAATACCAGTTTTCTACTCAAGTAGTGCATCTCTCTTTCCAAGACGAACAGCAACAGACATTAAATATAGAACTTTATCTAATAAATTACATTGCAGAAACTCTATTCATGAGAAATTCACAGCACTAAACAATATGCCCAGATTTATCGTCCAACCTTTTAAAATAGGAACCTAAAATTGTGCTTGTGAATCTAAGTATTAGTAGCTAAAGCCTGGTTTGCATTCATATCTGTCCTTTAAACAAAAAGATTTATTTAATTGGTACCAGTTCTGTGTACAGTAATCCATAACTGAGGTGAGTTTCTAAAAGTCTCCCCCCAAAATCACTCCCTTTACCGAGGTTTCTAAACACGATTTTTTAATTTGTTAAGTCCTGGTACAATCCTATCCCATGAAAAATGCTAAGTCTCAAACCCTCCCTGTTCACACAGTGGAAGGATGGGCAGACAGCCCCAGTTATTGTTTTTCTTTTTCTTTTTTTTTTTCCTCCACTTTGACATTGTCTGAACTCCTGCAGACAAGAATACTGGCTTCTGATGTACAATGAAGAGGGTGAGGAAAGGGAAGGTCGGCTTTCTCATGCTTCCCATAATTAGAAAAGTCAAAGAAAAAAAAGTGGCCTATGAAGATGTAACTGTAAATTAGCAAAAGTCATATATTTTCAGGAGATGGATGCATAGGAATAAATACAATGAAAGAATATATTGGCATTCAGGATGTTGTTGACTATTTAGAAAGGGTACCAACTTGATTTACTGTATAGAAATTTCTAGTGAGAATTTTAATTCTTTTAAAAAAAAAGCGACTTGTGGTCTTTTTTCTCTCCTAGAGCACACCAAGAATGATTCCAAGAACTAGTGAATACAGTAATTTTTTTTAAAAAGTTCTGGTAATAGTCACAGTTTTAATAACTCACTGCTATACTTAGGCATGTACATTCACAGCATCAACCACTGCTTTTTCCACTTCTTAAAGAGACTAATGCCAAATCCCACATAAAAACGTGGCTTCAGCAGAATCCTATGACTTTATGTTTGTAATTCTATTTCAGCCTACTGCCCTCAGGTGTTTGGAATCAAGTCAGTGATGAGTTTAACTGGGAAGAATATGTAAAATACACAACAGTTATTACTGAAACAGATAGACATGGAATTGACATTGAAACAGTATATTTCTGGAATTTTGTTTATTTTATATCAGTATGGGAATAAGGAAACACATACTGCATCTTTGAAGGAGTGAAGGGAGCTCAGTATCCCAGATGATGAAATGTAGAAGAATAATAGACAGTGATAGTTCTTAAAGGGCATGGCTAATTTCTCTCAAGTTGTAGGACTTTTGGAGTACCATGGTGGCCTGGAGTAGGGTACAGATAGAGAGTTTTATTCTATAGTCTGTCATGCTCAAACACCCCTTCCCTGGAAAAGCTGTGTCTATGACCAAGGACAATGTAGAATGTTTGGTAACAGACATATAAAAAATAGTGTGAAAATGAAACCTGACAAGTCAAGACTCTTCACAGAAGTCTTTCAGCCCAGCTTCAATAAATACTATACTCTAACACATACATTGTTATGAAAACCAGCCTTTAAATTGGACCCCCATGTTCAAAAGCTGCCTTCCTGAACTCTTAACAAGCTTTATTGTTTGGTATGATTTTCTGATAARAAACTTGTTCCAAGGCTCTTTAGGAGAGAGATCACTGAATTTTAATCCAAAGAGTTTATGAACAATATATGTAGATTCTTGTTTCAGAAATACCTGGCAACGATGCTGTATAGCAATTCCAACCAGATTATCTGTGTAAAAGATAAGCAGATTTAGCCAAACATGCCTTTATCCGGGATTGCAATGCATACAAAGAATCCTGAAAAACTTCCAACTTTAGAAATTAGCTGTTTATTTTGGAGCACCTATATCAATAACAGCAAAACATACCACAAAGGTACTAAATGCTCATCTGCCTTACAAAATTGAAAAGGAATGTTTTGCTTGTAAATCTGAGAAGGAATAAAATAAAAGGAAATGAAAATGAACTGTCATATGTAGATCATCACGATAAGTTAACAAAAAGAATCTAACAGCTAACTTACAGAACCTTTAATTTTTACCACCACAACAATTCTAGGATGTTTTCATTTCTGAAAAATTAAACTGTCTCTGCACTTTTGAAAGGAAAATCTGTCAATACCATTCCATCTCATATATCCTAACCCTGTCATCTCAACTTCTTAATTTGACTTCAAGGTGATGTTAACACCTTTATGCACTAAATAAAGCAAAGTACCTTTTAAAAGGAAGCCACGTCTACTAGGCAGGAAAAAAAAAAAAGGATGCAAAAAACTACATCTGCTTGGCTGACAGTTATATAGCTGGCAATGGGCTGATAACCTGCCCCAGCACAGAGCTGAAAATTGCACCCTAGAGAGCAGAGATGGGAGCTGAATACCAAAATTAGAACAAGCATCTTCTTTCCAGGTAAGAGACAGCCTTTCACTAGGTATGTTTCTTTGGGAGTCTGTTCCACTATCTATCAATCACTCTTTGGCTGATGCTTTCCTATGACATCCTAATCAGGACTACATGGACTATTTAGCATTTTTCCACAATTCTGTTCTTGTATATTAGAAATAGGATGATATATTTCTGATTTTGTTTTAATATATGCCCATTCTAGCCAATGGGCATATATTTAAACATATGCCCATTCTAGTCACTAACATGACTACTCTGATTTTGCTTTTGTTTTATTCACTGCTATTCCAACATCACAGTTCTTCCACTATAGTGTAAAGTATGTTTATTTACTAACCACATCTCTTTCCTATCAACCTGGTTTGTTTCCTTTTTTTTTTTTCCCCCCCCCCCATTATTCTTCAGCTTGGATTGCCTGGGTTTGCAGAAGCTGACTGACTTATGACGACATGAATGGTACCAAAGCTTGAAAAAGAGAAATCCAAAGCTGTGCAATATTTAGGCTCAATTCCCCCTTCTACATGCAATATTCTTTTATAAAACAAGATCCTGAAAGTAGAGTTCTCTAAATTCCATACACAAAAGCAGCACACTCTCTGTGAAACTATTCATTGCAATACTGCTTTTTACTACCAGCTAGTCAAAAGGGGATGTAGTTGGGATGCTTAAATGGAAATAGCTTGATTGCTATGCCTCATATGATAAAAATGGAGTGTTTCAGAAATGCAACACTAATGAAAAGTTCATAGCTAAYGAAAAGTAGGAAACAAAGAATACCTGCCACTGGAACCAGCCAAATGCCACCAATATACTAAATAAAACTTGGAAAACTTTTATTGACTAGCAAGCTCAGCATGTTGGAATAATAAGGAAGTTTGGAATTTCCTTTCTCATTTGGAGTGTCTTTGCAGAAATATCAGCTGGTAACTACATCAGACTGTGCTATGTATAGCTTTGTTGATTTACGGAGGTCTTTAGAAAGCACACGCCCAATGTTTTACTTCACATGAATAACCCTTATAGACAAACTGCCTAGCAAACCCGAAATCTGGAGAATGAGAACATTGCTTTTTAAAGTTTAAATCATTAAAAAGGATACTTGTTTAATTTCAGCATTATCAAATTGAGGTAATCTAACAGAATTAATCTCTAGTTATGAAAGCTATTCTCCAGACTTCCAAAGGACAACTTCTTGCAACACAAAGAAAGAATAGTTATGAAGAAAAGGAGGAATGCATTATTTCTTTTCAATCTCTACAATTAATGCAATTTATCTGCTTTATTTTTTCAAAATATACTTCCTTTGAGTTTTTCAACAATGTTAATTCATTTGTTTAAACTGTTATTTTTGATAATGCTAAGTGAAAAGCAAATGGAAATAAGAAAGCAAATGGAAACATTAAATAAACAATTGAGTGTTGTTCTTCAATTATTTGCATTACAGCWGTACTTTCAGAGACAGGGCATAATGCCTTTCTTTACCAAAACACATCCAGTAAAAAAAAAAAAAAAGATACACTATTATTACTCCTTTTAAAATAATATAGAATAGAGTTAGAGGGTAGATGATTCACTTCATGTCACATTGGAAAATCTGTGGCAGAGGTCCAATTAAAACTTGGTCAGATGAAGAAAAAAATGCAGTCAAGTGATATTCACACAAGCAACCTCATTAACATAAATGTGTGGTGGCTGCTCTGCCAGTAAGTCATCTCATCCACCCAGCTTGCTTTCCTCCTTCCTTCTTCACATGCACAAATTTTGCCCAGGTGCGAATGCGAGAGGGTGAGCAAAGGAGGAGAAAAGAATCAACACTGATTTCTGAATAAATAAACACACAGTTCTGATAAATTAACATTGCTAATGGACAGAATTCATGTAGTAATTCAGGTATACTTTGTTCAGAAAATTCCTAAATATGTTGAATGCAAAACTGCACTTTGGACTGGATCCTGCATGATGCCTACCAGCCATGGAGAAGTGTTTATCATTCCTACTCCTGCTCAGCATTTCTGGAAACCTGCAGATTTTTCTGAAGTTACAGCAAGCTTCAAGTAAAGAAGTCACAGATCTACAGATAACAGAATGATTTCTGAAAGCCATTAGCATGACTTCTCCTTTAGCAGTAAATACTGTGTGTATGATGAAGGGTTTACTTTCCCAGAAGTGCTTATGGGACTTAAGATTGCACAAAAGGGCTGTGAAATGTGTTTCCCTCAGTTCTGGCTCTTTGGTTCCTGGAGCCTCAGGTCACATTCAGCTCATAGTTCCTATCAAGCTTTTCCCAAAGGACCTTTGGGCTCCTGCAGTAGCCAAACTTCCCTGGAACAGGAAACTCTATTTACACTGATGTCTTAAAGCCTGGTGCTCATCCATAAAAGGGAAAAATAATACTTTTAGGAACTGTATTTTTCTTAACCTTTAACAGGCCACAAGTCTAGGCTAAAACGCACATGCTGTAAAAGTGAGTTTTCACAAAACCAAGAAAAATTGTTTCTGAATAAGTAAAAAAACCTCATTCCCCTGAAGTGCCTGCAGCATTCTGGCAGTTTGCAATATCTTGACAGGAAAGTGGAACAGAAAAATACAAATTAATTTGTCAGTTTTCACTGTCTCATATGAACAAAAGGCCATCTATAAACATTAAAAGAATAAAATGTTAAGAACTTTTATCTGCATCATTTTTGATGCAGGTAAAACTTTTTTTGTTTTGAATAGTGAGTGGGCAAACTTCTGTTTCAACTATTCGTTCACTGGGGAGAACCAAACCCTTCCTTGGGGAAGAGCCCTTACAAGAAATTCCATAAGGAATTCAAAATAATCCTCACAATGGCAACGTGACTCCTGAGCAGAAAGATCCTGCAAGATCTGCTTCATATGTGATAAATTACAGAAGGCTACTGGGAAGCTGAAGTAGAAGTAGCTACTTTTCCCTGCTTGTATTATATGTTTCTGTTCCTCACCACCCTTGATAGACTGTTATTTCACAAAGAACATATGTAACTTCCATTTGTTTGGAAAACAGCTTTTTTATTTTTTTTTTTTAAACTGACATTTTGCATACAGGAAAGTAATCAATTAAAAAATCAAAATGACGATTTTTATTTTAAAAAAAAGACCCACTCTGACTTCATCTAAATCTTAAGATGCTTTTTAATTTAAAAATAAGTTTATCGTCATGAAGATATGAGTTTTGATTTGCATTTTGATTACCTCAGTGCCAAGATCAAGTTTCCTGCATTACTACAGCTTATAATCACATCCTCTGTCTTTCCTTCCCCATAACATCTTTTGTTTACTGCTTTCTTTTTTGTCACATCAAAAGTGACTGAGACTGCCAGCTCTGTAAGTTTCTGTAAAATGCCTAGCACTTCACAAACCACATAAAATAACAGCATCTGTCCTATGCAGGACAGGTGTGCTGAAGGCTGCTTTGAGATACTGAGAAAAATCCTTCTGAAAAGCTGATTGAGTTGCTTGCATGAATGCTACTGAAAATAAGCCAGACAGTCCAATGCTGCAGGCATCTGAGTTTCCATATAAAAAGTCTAAACTGCGAACTTTGTATTCAGACTAAGATTTTGGTTTGAGAATGTACTGACGTTTTCAGTAGACATTCCTTAATTAGCACTACTCTCCTTCAAAAATCATTGTATCAAACTGAATATCTATTCAACAAAATAAGATACTTCACTTTTGGATTCTTATTCATGTTTTTACAGAAATCTGCTTTCCAAATACAAACAAAGAGATTTCAACTCCTTTGTTAACCTTCATTTACCCCAGTGAAGAAATTGAGGTGCAGACGACGTAATCTGATTACATAGTGAAATTGCATCTTTTAATCTATCTGTAAACAACAACATGAAAGATAAAGGTGTTGTTACAGTAGCATATTCTTAGTGATGACATTATTCTGCTTGAGGTCAACTATTACAATTTCTGGTTTAAAGCTGAAAGTTGAAACGTGCAATCACCTTGCTTACTAAGAATGGCAAACAGTATCTGCATGACCTTTTCCAAATTATATTTTAATGCAAGATCTTTAATGCTTTAACTATGACTCCTTAGATGGATAAACCTATTTAATTCAATTCCAAATGCTGGACAATTCTTGGCCTCAGACTAGAAGTCTGGAGACATCACGGTTATATTCTAGGAGATTAAAGAAAGCAGGACGACACAGGGGTTTTCCGTAACTTTCTTTCACTAATCACAAGGACTTGACAATGTAACGTCTCTAATCTGTCATCTAGGAAATGAGTAAGATCCCTAAAAATAATTGGGAGTATCCCAAGGTGAATAAGTGTAGGTCTATGAAAAAAAAAGATATATTATCTCTGTATAATGTTACTGGTTTCTTTATCTTGGCATTTGTCCATCTCTGTCTTGTTCTTGTGCTGAATTCTCTTCTCTGTCTGAGCTTCATCATCACCTCAATTCTACAAGCTCTTCAGAGAGGCTGGTTAGATTTTTCATTACTTCCCATTACTACATTCTTATTTAAAGCTGAAAGGTAAGAAGACATAAACTTACTATTAATAGCAAAAGCTTTATTCAAATGTTGTTCTCCCTCCAGATTTTAAGTGTCCATAATATTGTGCGTGAAATGAGACATTGCCCATTACTATGTAAATGTTATTTTTCCATCTAGATCTTTAAAAAAATATTAATACATTTAATTCTACCAGATTGTTCTGTTTTACACTCATTCTTTTGAACTTCTGATTATTTTCTTGATTTTAAAAAATAAAGTCTATGATACCAATTACCTAATAGGTATTATCCAAACACAGGCTTTTGGGTTTCAGTTACAACCTACACAACAAACCTGAAAATGTATCTATTTGGTTAAATATACAAACGGTGTTACTAATTTAAAGTTGCAGTTGAGCATGTTTATAAGGCTTTGTTCTTTAAAAACTCTCAAGGTACCTAAGAGACTGAATTTTAATGTAAACATTTGTAATTTACTTCCATTAAAACTACTACAGAAGTGAAACACTTATTGATACTGATTCAAAAATACTATCTTATAATGACTAAAAAACCCAATTAAAGGTGTACAAGATCTGACAAATTTTACAAAGGTGGAAAGTGGTAACGTCTAGAAGAATAAAATGTCTCGCTGATATGACACATACCCCTCTTTTTAGACGTTTTTCCACAGAAATGGAATAAAATATTTAAGGTGTTCTATTTTGTATGTAAAACAGAGGCCTAGAAGCCTCAGCTCTGAACTCCCTTTCCTTTCCTCTCTCATCTGCTCTCCATTTCAAGTTCTGAAAATATCTGGGAGACAGAAGATATGAAGAGCGTACCCAGTGTAATTGCATTATCTAGACTTACCTCTGTATTAATTTGGACCAAAATTCTATGTTCATCATCCAATGAAAACATAGATTTGCAATCTAAATCATGTAGYGCTTCTCCATCTCTGACTGAGGTATTAATCCTTGAACATCATAGTCCCAAACACATATTTTTCTATCCAAATATGTAGTCACGTTTTGAGTTACCTTTTGACTTTCTGCAACTGTTTGTTACATGTTTTCAGTCACAAAACAAAGAGTATCTAAAACAATCACTTTAAAAGTGGCAATCGCTACAATATGTAGACAACTGTATCAACTGGCAATCACAACAGCTAGTAGCTTGAGCTTCTACAGGTTTATAGACCTAGACAGACAAAATCTAGCTTTAATAATTCAAAATCTATGCTTAACAATTGGAAGGTTATTTTTAAAATGACAGAATACATTCAGACAGAGTAAGAGAGATTAATTTTCATTTAGCACCTGGCTAAATAACATGTTTGTGAAACATCTAGACCACGGATCTAACAGCTTGGAGTTATATTTAGGAAATACTAGGAAGTCCATGTATATCATAGAATTGTAGAGTGGTTTGGGTTGGAAGGGACCTTTAAAGGTCATCTAGTCCACCACTCTGCCATGGGCAGGGACATCTTTCACTACACCAGGTTGCTCAAAGCCCCATCAAATCTGACCTTGAACACTTCCAGGGATGGGGCATCCACAACTTCTCCCAGACCTTCAAATATCCTAAATTATATATCTACCCTTAACATGAATAATTCCCAGCATGTTGTATTTCAGCAATATAACCCCATGCATATAACCCAGCTACCCTTGCTTTAATGTTATCTGGACAACATTAGACAGATAAAATAGTTCTCTGTTCCTTCACTAAAGGACCTCAATTCTGTCTTTTGCATGGGCACAGGACAGTTGTACTCAAATGTATCACATTTAGCTGACTCTCTTGAGATGCCTAAGATTTCAAGCTGCTCCTTCACTTCCATCTGGGATGTCATGCAAAAAGCGCCGAGGCTTTAACAAACAAATAAAAATTCCAGAACTTATGAGAAAAAAAAMCCCTTATTTGTAGTTAAAGTTTTTGTATAGTTTTTAAACAGGTTTTTACCATTCTTTCAAATAATTTCAATTAATATTAATTTCAATTCAGTGCTTCATGAACCTGTACTGTATGAAAACAAGGCTGCTGGCCCCAAAAACTTACCATCTAAGTGTTCATCTATGAATAATTTTGCAATACACATTGTATTTACATGCACAGGCAAAGAAGAAAGGCATAAAATCAACATATGTTTACTGGGAAGTTGACCAGAAATGATTACATATTATAGTCAATGTCTAAGTGCTATGTTGGTTTATTTTTAAACTTATCATGTACTGCACTTAGGTGATCAACTAGTAAACTGGCAAACAAATTTCTTCATGGCAACTAGACATTATGAGCCTTTTGCAAGAAGTGTATTTTAAGAAGGGATGTTTAAGAGGAAAGGGTGGAGGTGTGGAATGGGTTTGTTTAAAGCTAGTGGTCAAATTCACATATAACGTGACACTACTGACTCCAGATTTTCACTAGAGATAAATTTGGAGTAGRGATTTTAAAGTAGTTTCAAGTATTCCATCGTCATACAGAGAGAATTGTTTTATTGGAGCCTTTTCAGAAATATGAGGTCTCAGTCATTTCCTCTTCCTTTTATTCCCTCATTCTTTCGTATCTTAATTTATAGTGATGCATTTATAATAATAACTTAGTGATACAGACACTGCTTAAGCAGCAGGAACCATCTGCAAGTGACTTCATCAGCCACATGAAGCCTGTCTTTTGCACTTGTCCTTGACCTGGGTATGGGAGGTAACACCAAAGCAGGAGGCCTCACTAATGAACATCAAACCATCCATGAAATTGCCAGCCTAAATTGTCTGCAATTACAAAATCTCCCAAGAACTGTATAACCATTCTTTTGATTTATTGTTATACTAAAAAAAAAAAATCTAAACCAAAACTTTAAAAAAATAATTCCTGGAATTTCCTCTTAAAATCTTTCAACTCTTAACTGACTGAAAATAGTAATGTAATGAGTCTGACCCCTTCCCTTCCTGACTTGACTTTAGAGGCAAGTAATACTCAGGTCTATAAAGATTTTGACAATCACACAAATTCAGTGGAAATTATTATTCCCCCCTCGGATAAATATTCTATTCCAAGGGAGGATCTCTAACTTAGGCAGCATAACACAAGCTTTTCATTTAAAACCAGAAGTTATGATCCTAATGAGCAACGATTTCAACACATCTGTGGAAGACTTTGTGAAAACGTACAGCACAATGCTGTGTGCAGTTGTACCAAGGACAAAGCGAGGGTGGGATACAAAGTCTGATCACTTTTATAATAGTTATTAAAGTGTGTGCTATGCAGATACAAGTAATAATTCAAAAATATTAGTACAGCAGCTGGGAACCACAATGAACATGGACTTGTATGAGTAAAAGAAATCCTCCTTTCAGAATGCTGTGACCTCAATTTATTGAAGGTTAAAATGTGGTACTTGCAAATACAGMTACAACAGAGACTGCTATCTGAACCAGGGACAACTTTATGCTGCCTATGCAGCAGGGTTGCAGAGAGAAGCCCAGAAGCGGTCAAAAGAGACTTCAGGGCACTGGGGAGATTGGTTGAAGGATCAGGAGCACAGGTAGTGTTTTCCTCAATCCCTTCAGTGGCAGGGAAGAATACTGACAGGGACAGGAAAACATGCCTGATCAACACGTGGCTCAGGGGCTGGTGCCACCGGCAGAATTTTGGCTTTTTTGACCACGGGGAGGTTTACACGGCACTGGGCCTGCTGGCGACAGATGGAGGTCAGCTGTCTCACAGGGGGAAAAGGATCCTGGCTCATGAG
>JAYKAV010001632.1:898074-1063008 GCA_035582835.1 Phoebastria nigripes
GGTTTAGTGGGCATGGTGGTGTTGGGTTGACGGTTGGACTCGATGATCTTAGAGGTCTTTTCCAACCTTAATGATTCTATTATTCTATGATTCTATGATTTCACCTGTTCCAAAAGAGATGGTTTCCAGAATCAAACACCTACTGTTTTCTTTTGCTGTCTGCTGCTGTAAGCAAGACAGAAACCAGGCTTTATATATGGCTGCAGTCCATGCTTCCATCTTTCCCATCCTTCTGCCTCTGGTGTTACCAAATCTCCTTTTTCTTCACAGTAGGAATTCATTCTCTCCCTTCCTTCCCAGCAGCCTAGGAAGTCAGGGCCAATACAAGACTGGAAGGAAAGGTCAGAAAGTGCTAGAAAAAGTAAAGATCCTGTATCTCAGCAGAATGAGACCAGGAGAGTCCTATACCTGTCTGTAGTCTCCCCAAAGCTTCCATGGCCCTCTGAAACCCACTTTCCCACACAATGCTTCATCCTCATTCTCTGAAATATCAGCTGATCCCTTACCCTTCCCACCTGACACTCTGATTTTCCCAGTCCAGAGCTTCAAAGTCTTCCCTGATGCCTCCTAATGCTTTTCTCCCCCTTCCTTTTTTCCCCCAAGTCTGTTTATCCAGTGCTGCAAAAACTGAGTTTGCGTACACCACTGAAAGGCCTCAGATCAGGTCTAGCATATCATATGGAGCTGTCAGTTCTAATGGATCTGATTCCCCTTTATTTCTAGCTAAATATTTAAAGCAATAGCTAAAAATGCTCTGATATTTAGAAAATATTGTATGTAAATATCATACAGGGATAAAGGCAGTCACAACATATATCTGCACTACAATCCAAAATGTAACTCTAGCTTGTGTAGACAGACAAGAGTCAGTTTAAAACAGCCTAAGCCAGGTACCAATACAGCCCAATAACACAAAGTTCAACATCAGCTGCTAAGTCTAACTAAGCTTCCAGCTAAGCAGTGGCTAAATCCTGTGTTACCAGTTCCCAAACTGGCAACATGAAAATAAGCTTCAGTACATTTAAATGAACAAACATGCCATCTTCAGAAAGAACTAAAGGCATATATAGGCAGAAGAAAGGGAGGTAGTCACAAATACAATTCATATATTAAAATGGACTCTACAGAAGGAACAAAAGGAAACTTGTCGCCCTTAATTAACTTAATTCATGTTTCTGTAATCTGATCAATGTAGATTAATTATTCAGATGATAAGTACCACTTCCCTGAATGTCATGCATATGATCAAGCAGTAAGACAAGAAAGATCTAGAGAACTACAGTTTGGGCTTATGGATACATAACACTGCTAAGTATACTGACAGAAATTCAAGAGGGAAGAATTTCATAGATCAGTGAAAAAGCTCTCTTTAAGTCTTCATTTAAGAAAAGAAGCATTATAAGTCTCCAGACTGAAAAAGAAATTCAAAACAAAATGATGCTGAACTGYTTTACTGATGTCATAAAGTCTAGGTCTAACTTGTCTCCTGAGAAATCCCATGAGATAAGCTCTGTCTTTCATTTAGACAGTGAAGCTAGAAAGTGATAGCCATAGCTTCTCACTCATCTGAGCAGACTTGGCAGTTAGCATGCTTCAGCAAAGAGCTAAGCTATCTCACTATCAATCACCAGTCTTGCACATGTGAGCATTACAGACATGTCTGCATGAAGCTGGCCAACAGACCAACTTGTGAGGTCCCTACTATGACAGGAAACCTATAAATCTATGAACATACTAAATACCCATCCATTCCTGAGATTATCTTTTCAGACAGATAGACACATAGTCATTAAACTAACTACCATCACTTATGTGTTTAAAGTACAAGTACAGAAACAAAAACATAAGAGCTCTTATGTTCATGAACTACTTCTCCACTTCAAAGTGACATTAATATTGTAGTCTGAGGATCCTTTATATTACACATTTTTAAAGATTATAACTAGGGAAAGAATCATACAAATGTTGTGTGTTACCTGGTGAGCTGGAAGCAGCCATGGATTTGACTTTATGAATGGTTTTCCAGTCAACTTTCAAATTGTATTTTAGACACATTCAGAAAACAAATAGAAATACATGGAAATTTTGTATGGACAAATTCTTTGCTGAAAATATTTGCCTATATCCAATATACAAGTAGTTATAAACACTTTCCCTTTTGTAACAAAACCTACAGAAAAATTAACATTCAAATTGGCACTTCAGAATGGGGCACTAAGTAGTCTGATGGAGAAATAACAGTGCAGAAACTACACTTCCACCAGTAATAATGTGTGAAACAACTTCCTGATAAACTTTTTGTGTGAAAATGATGGTGGGTTTTTTTTCCCTTTTATTAGTAAAATTAACTTAAAGCAAGCTGAATGATCTGACCTTACTGACATGCATATGGTTCTAAAAGTACAGTTAGATTTGCACAGATGGGAGGGTTACATGTACAGAACCAACTGCAGGAATGAGTTTTAAGTAAACCAGCAATACATGTGAAGACACCTGTTATTAAATTAGGGTCTTCATTTCTATATCAAGGCAATTGCAAAACTAAGATGTATCCAGCTAAGAAACTACTTTTCTGTACTTTATTCATTCTAAGCAATTCAGCCAACAGGATTGCAGAAAATTAAGGCAAATTACCTTTTCAAAATCTAAAAAAATTCATTGGAATCTGATAAACTACTATGGGATCAGTAGAGAAATTAGCAAAAAACCCATTCATAATGCAAGGAATGTATGGTAGGTCACATTGAACTAACTCTGATAAAACACCACAGGATCTTCACTACCAATTTAGAACAAGCAGGACCTCAATTTTCCAGGTCTTGCTTTAACTCTATGTGCACTGGTTTTACAGTACATCTATGTAGCTGATTTCACCATCTGCATCCCATATTTTTATTTATAAGCATCAGCACTGGGAGGGGTTGTCATATCCATGGATCATAGAAAAAGCACTGCAACCTTCCTTTCTGTAAAGGGAGCTATGGATTTAGACAGTGATCAAATGATAACTATATGGCAAATGCTCAATGTTTTCCTGATTATCAGGAAATCTTCTACACCTGAAATTCTATTAAAATTTCCCTGAGATATAAGTAAATCAGTCATTTATTCATTTTAAGATAAAAAATGCAAAGAAAAGTACAGAAGAATTTTTAAAAATAATCTAAGGGACATTAAGCAGTGTGTAGAGAAACATCTACATGAAAAATCTCTATTTCTTTGGTATGTCAAATTGAGATGCTTGGTGTCATCTGGTAAACATTCCTGTGTTAACACAAAACTGCCCTCCTCCAAATAATGCCATCTAGGTCAAACTATGTAGACAAAACCATGTCACGTTATGGTGATTGCACCGGCTTGACTGGTATGCATGATGATTATAACGGACTTTTTTCTGAAAAAAGGCAAACATTTTAAAACTTGTGGCTTTTATATTTTTAACATCTCACTGTTGCACAAGTCCCAGCATTGGCATTATAGACCTTACCAAAACTACAGCTAGTGTCTTAATAAAAATTTTGCACTTCATAAGACCTGAATTATCTCTTCTCTCTACACTTCACTAAACATAATGGACATTCCCTTACTTACTTACGTAAGGGAATATTTAAGACTAAGCACTAGTAAGCATAAAAGAGATTTCCTTCTTCTTGCAATGAGATTTGGTTACTGCACAGAAATCAAAGTAAAAAGTTAAGCTTTTTAACTACTATTGATAGATCCTATTCCCCCACTCCACCAGGAAGATACTCTATCAGACACATCTGTAGTTCAAATGAAGCTGAGAATCTGGCCCATCATACCACAATACACACACACCTCTCTCTCTCTCTCAATCATAAATTAGATTTTCTAAATCAACTGTGTCTTTAAAATACATCTATACTAAACAGCTATTACATTTTCTAAATTAAAATTAAAATTAATGGGAATGTTTATTAAATATTCATAAGTCAGTTGTTAATATTTCATTAACGTCTTACAGAAATTGAGACCGTATTATTCCTCATCACCAATGGGCACATAACATACCTCAAGAGCAAGAGACAAAACGGAGTCAGAAACATGCATGGCAGACAATATCAGACTTATTCTCAGTTTTTTTAAAAATATGCTGTGTAAAATAAAAGTTCTTTTCTAGTAGGCTTCCTACCTTTCCTACCCATAAGATAGTTCACATTAAATGATTCTTCATAACTTCTCAAATACTTACTACAATTAAAATGAAGCCAAAGAACAGAATAATTGATTTTAAATATCCTGCTTCCTTTAGATGTAATTAAAATGGACATTTATTGCAAAGAAGTGTTAGATTATTAAAGAATTTATATTCTTTTTACTATAAGATTCTGCTGGTGTTATAGAACCTGAAATAGAACCTTATTCTCTTTCCCTATGTGACTCATGATCTTGTCGATCATGACAGAAGACACTAAAAATACAATACATTACTGCATGCAGTGTCTGTAAATCCCAGGAAAGAAGTAGCTTTAGACATTTATACAGCTAGTCTGGCGACCAAGTGCTGGTGAGTGTGTCAGCAAGCAGTTGGAAAGCGGACAGTTTGTGCTGCTGCTATAAGGACAGGAAGCATTGAGAGTTTCTGCAGCGGTGGTTGGCCTGAGATAATACCATTGTATAAGCAGGCTGAGCAGCCTCTCCCAGCGCTGGGAGCCCAGAGCCTGGCGTCTGGCTGCCTGGCCCCCAGCCAGGCCGGGCCCTGGGCTCTGCGGGGAGGGCGGCTGGCCCTCCGGCAGCTCCGCGCACAGCCCGGGCCACACCTCACCTTGCAAAGGAAATCTGGCGAGAGCTCCAGACTTTATGACTTCTTCTTTACGAGTCCCCTCTTTTTTTTTTTCCACTTCGCTCTGGTAGTGGTATTCACACTGGGCTCTCAGGGAACTATTTAAAGTCACAAGCAATAAATGAGCTGATGACAGGGTTATTGGGAAAAGTCATGCTTTGCTACCCCAAAATGCACATTACATTCCTCTCACTTTTTAAACAGTGGCAAATTACTATCACCGCCACCCATCAAACAGAATAAAAGATTCATTTCAACAGGCAAGTTCTCCAATCTTTTTAATTTTTATCCCCTTTAATTCTACCAGGTTTATTTAAGATATATGTTCTGTTTAAAAGAGACATTGTTCTTAACATACAAAGGAGTTCAAGGATGTGGCATCGGTGTGTTCCCACCCACCATTTGCTCTGATGGTGTTAGATTCTCTGAAAAAACCATGCAAGTCCCAGTGCAAGTATTGTGCTGAGTATATTTTTAAATTATGTGTTTCAGTAATGGTAAATCAAAGATATTCAAAGTTGAATAAAAGCTTTCCCTTTACAAAATCTATGTGAAAAAAGCCCACCAACCAACAAATAAAATATAATATAGCACAGCCAGCATCTGCTACCTTTGTTCCAGAGAAGCAACATTTTACAGTCCAGGCAGCTTCCCCAAGAGCACCCCTCATAGRTCTTCCAAACACACATTTACACATATACATAAATGCTCATCATGCTGGATTTAGGGATCTCCTGAAGCATTCGGTTGAAAAGGCAGCAAATGGAATAACAGTAAGTACAGCTAATTAGTGAGAATGCCAATATTTGCCTTTTCAAAAATATCAGATATTTATTAAAATCGATGGAATCTAGTGTAAGACTAGGAATAGATTTCTATATCAGCGTTAAATAAATCTATTCCAGTTTTTACATTAGTTAGCATTAAATAAATTCTCAAACAATATGCAGTACTTCATAACTTAATTTTATCATACAATAACAAGTATTTCAACAGGTGAATTACCTTCCTGTACTTATTTTATAAAAATATTTTACAGAACCTGTTATTATTAAATAATACCAATTTAATTGGTATAGCAGTAATATTTGATACAGCAACATGTTCTGGCTAGCAACACAACTGGAGTTCACTTTATTTTTGCAACATTATTTTTATGTGTTTATCAAGTAAAATCACCACAGCAGCAAGCCTTCAGTTCCTAAACAGTATATGCAAAGGTGGTCTTATATTTAAGGCACTACACTTAACCTGGGTCTACAGAAGGGCTGTGTAGAGTGAGACCTTGTCCATAAGAGGTATAATCCATATATTGTGAAGTAGCAAAAGTCCCCAAATTAAAACCATTATGGCTGAGTTTAATAACAGTTCACATTTTGAGACAGATCTCAAAAATAAACAATGACACTAGCTTTAAATTTAATGTTTAAAGAATATTTTTACTTGTCTTTTGAATTTTGAACCTCTAGGATTTGCATTTGCAAGCTGCTCTGTAATCAAGTGAGAAGAATACTTAGTATCACATATTTTTTAAGTCACACTACATTCAGAAGGAAAGGCTTCAAAGGAAAACAAAATAACAACTTATTTAAAGCTTGGTTTGATTAAAACAGTTTAGATACATTCTAGAAGAATATAATAGCAGTGAAACTATCTCACATTTCTCAGCCAAACAAATATGGGCATCAAAAAGTGACTCATTATAAAAGAGGTAAAATTTAAAATAAATTATTTTGTTGCATGTATCAATATATTCAAAATACTTAGAGAGTGATGCATCAACATAAAAAAAAAAGAGTGATGAGTAATTCTGGACATCAACTTGACACATCTTAAAAGTCTCATTTTTGGAGAGAAAAAAAGCCATTGATTATTTTTGAACAATTGAGAACAGGAAACTAATATACAGGTTTCTCCTGATTCCTCTAAAAGTTGTAGTAGAGATGAAGTCCCAAAGGGTTAACCTCTTCCTTGTCCCACCTATTGTTTCTATGCAGTGACAATATAGAAAACCTGGTAGCAGCCTAGACATGACCCTGTAGTAACCCTGCTGTATGCACTTCTCTGATTGTCTCCTTTGGACTGATCCAACTGGTTGTCCAAAGATCCAGTAAATATTTGCATGCACAGAGTAAGTTAGTGGCACTTTCCGTGTAGAGCTGGTAACGACACAACATCTCAGTTCTGTGTCAACAGTGAAAAACAAACAGTGGCTGCTAGTGGAGAACATCAACTTTCATGCAACAGTCAGCACTCAGGTACTCATGACCGTGACCTACACACTTTATCATGCTTCGATCTGCATTGTGAAAGCAGAGACTACAGCATAGTGTAGCCTTGCAGGCTCTCTGGTCCTAAAGGTATCTCACTGGTCCTCCTCTCTGTGTTTCTTCTTGATCCCTTTTACCACTTTATGCAGACACGATAGAAACTACATGATGGAAAATGAGATATATCTATGTAATTGTTGATCTCAAAAACATGTGCCAACTCTAAAATTCAGCCTGCAATCCAAGGGCAAACATGAGGGTTGCACACATASGACTATTAGTGGTAGGAGTTGGAGGAATTAGGCAGCAAGGGGCACTATAAGCTTAGGCACTGAACAGATTAAAATGCAGTCAAATTTAATGAAATGCCTGAATACAGCATTTTACCACGTGCAGCTATTTTTCTGTCCAGGAAGAGTCCTATTTAAACAATAGTGGCAATGTTTTCTCTAACTGAGCTCAGGCTCCTGGTCTGCCTTACAGTTCTACCATCCATTCCGAACAAATGCAGAATAACTTGTGTTTGAGTAAATTATGTGTGACTCAAACAGTAAGAAATACTTTGCTGAAGGGAAGTAGCTCTGTACAAGAACTTAAAGTAAAATATGGGTTTTGTAGAGTCAAGAACCTATCATCTAACTAATCTGAGATCAAAAAGAATTAAACCCAGGTCTTGCAAATTCCTTAACTAAGACTTATGCATTACTGTTATTAATTGCCAATTTTTCTGCAGCCTCCTGCAGAAAGCACTTTGGGCTGCAGTCCATATTGATCTACTCATATACTACTTTTCACCAAGGATCCACATTGCTAAATATCTTAATATCAACGTTTTAAAACTATTAGTCTTGATTTGAAATAAAAGTTAAAGGAAACTGAACTATCAGAGAGAGGTCACAAAATATTATCCTTTTTCTTGCCCACTCTATTTCACTTATGTAAAATGAAGATTTTCATAGCTTGACAAAAAAGACAACCTAGCCTAGGTTAAGTGCAAGGACAGCCCAAGTTTGTGAAACTTCAGTGAAACCCTTGTAGTTTTTGGCAAATTTTGGATCTCTACTGGAGCAACTCCAAAAAGCCATTTTATTACAATGGATTGCACAGCCCTGATGACGATGCAGACTATATTTGTATAGAATTCAAAAGAATGTGAGAGCCAGATTCTGTTCTATCGTCTTCTACAGAATTATTAAGAGCAGCTTGCCAAAACATGCAGAAAGAAAACAAAAAATCCTCAGTAAAATAGGTAGTTTTCCAAAAGATGAGGGCTGGAATGGTGAAAGAAGGAAAGTTCTTTAATAAAAAGAAGCCATAGTTAAGTAAGAGAACTGGTGTAAAAATAAATGTTTATCATGAGCTCAAGAAGGATTGGAACAATAAGTAGTTGGACTTCTTTCATCTCTGCCCTTTCACCCATATGAGTTTCAGTTAGAGCATTACAGGGTTCAGGTGTGACAGCTTGAGTGATAATTTTAGACCAAAGTGGTTGGCAAGGAATTTTGTGATCAATGTCTTGCAGTGGTTGGTGGCTTCAAGACTGTCAGGAAGTAACACGCTACAGAGCAGAAATCAATATTCAGATCTGCAAGTAACAAAGATCACATGGCACTTCATCAGGAACAAAAAACCCCATAGAGCACATGACAGAATGGGATCAGAGCAAAGCTGATATGAGCTTTGATTATATGAGATAGATACATATATATATATACACACACACATAGACTATATGAGCCAAACCTTCAATATGTTTTGTGATTACAAACAAAAGGCAGTTTATCAAATGAATTTTTTGTATATTTTTCTCAAACTGTTTGTAGCTGGACATCAGTGTCACAACTGTATCTTCTGCMTGTTCCCAAGGTTTCCCTGGGTTGCCTCCTCTTGCCAGCACTGTTCTCTGTGCCTCCAACCCCCCAGTCTTTCTGCTGCCTCCTCGCCCATCCCCACACACTTCTGTAGCGATCTCTGTCCCATATTTTTCTCTAGTACTACTGCCTCTTCCACATCTGCCCGCTAGTAGGTTCAGCAACACCAGCAGAAAGCCCAAGCTATTAAGCCCTCTTGTGGACTGTTATGATGGGAGCAAGGAGAGCAGGATGAACAGAAAAATGATTGACCTTCCATATGTGGACAGAATGCAGAACCTTGACAGCACCGGATTTATTTCCAGGCTCTGGAAAGTGGTATGCTATAGCAACTGTAGACTTTTCTGATTACTCTGTAGACTTTTCACTTACACAACATACAATTCCTACAAATACCCTTTCTACTCCTAAATAATTTCATACATTTTTTATTCTCTTCCTCTTTTTATAACTCTCCTTTGTAGCTCCCCCAACATTAGGGTCTCCCTCATCCTATGCCATCTCTTTTTTTTCCCAACTCTTTGCATTTTAAGTTGCCTTCCTTTCTCCAGGATGCCAGAAGGAGAAGAAAAACATGAGAACTGTCTCTGTCCAACTTATGTAGCTCAAGACTAGTTGCAGAAAAGGCCTTCCCTAACCTCCGCTACTATATTTTGTGGCACACTCAGTAGAGGCAGAGACTCTGACTACATGTTAGCTTAAAATTTAGTGAAAACTATAAGCATCTAAAATTCCTTATTTTTTCCTCATGAAAAGTATAAGAGGTACAGAGCCATGGTAATTCTCTGCCTCTCTCCAAACAACTGAAATTTCAAGTCCCGGTGCCAAATATAGCTGCTAGATTATTGCAATTTAGTATTAATTAAACACCAAAACACTACAACATGACTAAAGAATGTGTTTTTCCAAACCTCATCTTCTCATTATATTCTGATTAAATTCAAAAAAAACCCAACCAAAACCAAAACAAAACACAAAACACTCACCACCATGAGCCAGAAACTCGGAGGAAAATTTCCATCCAAACTACTTAAGTATGGTAACATTAAGAGGATCTTAAAGTGGGAGGTATGGGCATCTGGGCTGTGGCCTGAGAAAGTGCAAAGTGTGATCAATTCCAGTGTGATCACTGTGATGTGATCCAAGAAGGAAATTCCAGAAGAAAGTTCCAGCAGGAAAATAAAATTACAGGTTCTCTGCCCATTCAAAGATGTGACCTGCAGGGTAATTTTTTCTCTTAATACTGCAGCCCATATTGAAAATCTTTGTTTAAAACTCAACATTTTATTCCTCAGAAATAAAAACAAAGTATTAGCAATCTTACAGCTGCACAAGATCAAAGATACTTAACAAGAGGCATAGCCTTGAGGAGACTGAATAGCAGCAAAAGCCATCCTGAGTCTCAGACCATGGCACTGCCTTTCCCCTGCTTTTTGACCTCACATAAGAGAGGAAATGAGGGGAAGAACCTGAAAAAGAGGTGGTTTGTAGTATGATGGCAGAGGGGAAAAACATACAGTTCTGCATTGCACTTGGTCACCTTTGGGTCCTTGTGACAGATACCTGGAACTGAGCAGTCCCAGAGAAGTTGCTGCTGCTCTAGGAACAGGTGAATTCTGAATGCCAGAGCACGGAGTGGGGCTTGCAGGGTGACTATGCTTCCCAGGAATTCTGTACCTGGAAAAAGGAACCCACAGTGCAATGAAAGATGCAATTGTGCCAATTCACTAATACAGAGGACAAGCTAAATTTGTAAAAGTATATCTAAAAAAAAATTCACCCTTATCACATTTGGGAAGGATGATATTCTTTAGAGGAAAATTGTCTTATTTAATACAAATCAAAAGAACAGCACAAAAGCATAACAAGGTAAGTGAAACAAGGGAAATAATCTTTCTTTTTAAATGAAGCAGAATGGCAAGAATGCAAATTTGAATGATGATTTAGGTGAGTAAAAAAAATATTTGCCTGTCTAAAGGCAAAAATAATCACTTGGAGGATGCATATTTTCTGCTTTTCAACATTATTCCTATGATTCAAGACAACCCTGTATATAGACCATATCCTTGCTTAGTGTAAACTGAAATAAACAATATCAAATTTGTAACAGATTATGGTTTCATTCTATGTGCACTATATATTTTTATATCCTTTGTGTATCTAGCTGTACGAGCCATACTACATGCACTTGCTTTCTACTGAATAGTAACCGGCTTTCAAATACCTTATCTGTACAATGAAATCAGGCGAGGGGGAGGCTGACTCACATACTTGCTGATAGACATTGCAGCATTACAATGTAAGGAAATAAAGTAATGCAGGATTAACTGAAATCTTTTTTGAGGCACTACTCCAAGTTTTCTATTGCTCTAAACAGCACCTATAATGTGGCAGTGACAATTTACTCTTCTTGCACACTAAATGTACAAGATTCCAGGGGTAACTATTTCTTTTTTCACAACATTCACATTTAGAATTATATGCATTAGTTAACTTGCCAGATATAAACTGCATACCATCCTTTAAGCCTGTTTTCAGTTGCACTGGAGGTAACTCCTTAGGCAACAAAAAACTAATAGATTGCAGATGCATATGAACTAACACTCATTTCAAACAGGTCACAGTTTACTGCAGTTCATGCCTAGAAATGCTATTTTCAGATACAAATGCCCCACGGAGACCATGCACAGCACATTTAATGTTTTGGCTATGGATAATGTTTTTTTTTTCATATTATGGAACAAGTAATAGCAATCAGTTTTTTGTCTTAAGATGTTTTTTACAGTTCAAAGGATAGGCTTGTGCAGAATGAACCTTATTGGTGACATACCCATCTTTTAAAATCTTCAAAATTCAGCTAATAATAAGTATTTGATTAGGAGTAACAGCCGTATATTTGAATAAATATGGCCATCTCRGGACTCCCAGAAAATTTTAAAATGCATGTACAAATCCAATTTTCTCTCCTGCTTACATCTTCATAGTTTCCAAATGCACTACATCGTAGCACTAAACCTCCTGATTAAAGATAACCTGGTACTTAATAACAATTAGTACTATTCATTTCCTTTAATTTTCTTAAACTACAGAAGCAGTGAAGACAGGCCACCAGGAAGAAGTCTGCTTTAGGAAAGTCTTGTTAAGATTTGATTATACCAAGCTTAGAAAACAACAGTTACTAAATTGGCACTTGTCTATATTACTACTTTCTCTGTTGCAGCCCTCTGTACTACTGCACTAAGGAAGGTGCAAGGCTGGTGTATTTCAGCTGAACCATTAATATATACATACCCGGAGAGGTGAAGCTGGAAGAGAATGGCTACTGCAATGAGACATTAAATCAATTTTTTTTTTTTCTGTTCATCAAGTTAAAATAAAAGTCTTTTCAGAAAGACCCAAGTATAACCTCCATAGTTTTGCCCAAATTCACCTCTAGAGCATAGTCCTCCAAGCTAAGAGCATAGGACAGAAAAAAACAAGCTCAACTACTGACAGGTTCACTTTGTTGTCTGTTAGGAAGGTAAGAACAATATCTCCTTCTTCTGTGCTGCTGATCAGGGAGCTTTAGGGACAGTTTCCATTCAGAAAAAGAGTACAGGGACAGGCAATTTCAACTGAGGCTTCAAAGTCAGTAACAGCCTGGAAGCCAGGACTCTGAGGTTTATAACAACTTTTACCATTGTAACAAAGAGTGCTCTTTGGGTGATTTCCCCCTTGGATTTTCATTTATGGCTTATATGTCTTTATGGCATATCTGTAAACTATTAAAAAGCATTTCTGAAACATAAATATTTTACTGGTGGAATATGCTAGATTGTATCAAATTCCAAAAGTCTTCCCAGGAAAGTGACTCTTGCTTGCAAATGATCTCATATACTAAAATTCAGCTGTAAGCTTATAGACTTTTTGTGCCTTTCCAATATTTACACTGAATTAGCAAGATGTGCTACACTATGGAAGTTTTAATGAAAGAAGAAATGACTGAATTTGTCAGCAAAGAAAGACTTGTTTTGTACTGGAGGTAAAAGTATGGAAATTGAACAAAGATTTTGTGATTTTTAAGTTTCCTAAAAGTTGGGATCCTATTCATACTCTCTTATCATTATTTTCATGTCTCTCATCCTATAACTGAGCATTAGCACAACCATCTCCATGACATAGCTGTAGTGGGTAATCATCCTTTTTCTTCCTATATTTAAGATATGGCATTGTAAATATTTTATTCTTAAAAGTATTTTTCTTGTAGAAATTTTATTTTAAAATCTTCTCACCAAAAATGTTTTATTGACTTCATTGACCTGCTGGAGTTTATTTCAAACTTTCATGTATCTGCGTACATTTTTTTCAGGACATGTTCATTACAGTTTTGTCTCTGAGGTCTGGTGAAATTTGAAAATCTCTTACTACCCAGTAGATCTCTAGTACAAAGGCAATCTTCTACCGGAACATTTATGAAATTTTATTTTTTTATTTTTGTATTTGTTATCTCCAGTTAATTTCTAGTTAGGAGCCACAAAACTCTAATTTCTTAATTTCAGCCTAAAGAACACACATGCCCCTCCCAGTTTATGCTAAACAAGGTCATAAGTTTATTTAGAAAAGATGATCGTTTTGAAGAAGTAGGCACATGGTCCTATATGCTATTTTCATATTCACAGGTATTCTTTACAGGAGATGCTGCTCTGTCTAGGCCAGGATACTTATAGTAGCATTACCCTTACTTGTTTGTACACTCCTCCAACAGTAGCAACCTGTGCTAATTTTTGCACAGGTATGTACAGAAATTTTGGCACGTTTAATATAAGCAGGCCTGGTCTTGTATTCCCAGCACAGGCAAGTCTCCAACAAATCAGTGAACCAGCAATTTGCCTGGCTAAAAAAATGCATGATTTCATTACGTTCTTACTTTAATACATACAGAAAGAAGAACTGAAAATCCTCACTCAAAGTTTAGTTCTTATATTCTCAGCTTTTTCACCCAGCTGAATAGATAGCTTGATGTGTCATACAGTTCTATCAGCTACTGTCTCAACAATTTTAAGAAAAAAATGAGACCACAGGTCCGAAGTAACAAGGCTACAAGAACCTATTTTCAATTTTACAAACAGAACTGTGAGAGGGACACTGAAAGCACCATTCCCTAACCTTTATAAACCGCCATCAAACACAACTGCAGGAAGAAGACACAGATCAGCAGCCACCACCCCGAAAAAAAATCTTCAGCCTGCTCATACCAAAGTGAGCATGCTGACATTTTCATGTGGTTGACTAACTTTTCTTTATGGCTACCATAAATTCAACTTGTTATAATTACTGTCAATAAAATTAATGAAATTACAGGCTGCTCAACAAAAGGAATATCAATCTGTAGCATTTTATTAGGTCAGTAAGACCTTCATTTATCACTGGTACATTTTGTGTAAGGCAGGGATTTGGCTCACGATTTGTAACTCTTGTAATTTCTTAAAGTTACATTCCAGGATCTTAGAAACATCTCATACATTGATTCTGCTTGCTTGATCAAGAAAAAGCTTCTCAAATTAAGCAGAACTTCTAAAAGACTTTCTAAAGACTTAGAATATCTTCGGTCCTGAGCCAAATGCAAAAAGAACAGCAGTTTAAAAAACAAAATGCAGCAAACTTTCAGTAACTGCTGATTTGGAAAAGCATCTTAACTACAACCCTTCCTAGAAACGGTTGTAAGGTTTTCCACTTTGGAGTAGCAGGCATGAAGAAATCCATACCACGCTAGCTTCCTGTTTACTATAAAACAATAAGGAGAAATGCTGCACTTTTTTTCATTTGTGATACAATATTTTCTTTTTTATAATTAACTTGAAGTCACACAAAGCCCTTTCCAATATTAAAAAAACCATGAGCAACACACATTCAAAAGAACAGAGCAACACAACTGTGTTTTATCTTCCTGTGTTACATGAAGAAAAAGGTTCTTGGTGATTCCATGATCAACTAATAATTGAATTGCTTTACAGATACTTTGACACTGACTGGCTGGTACTCTGGTGTCAGAACCTAATTCTTGAGTCCCAGACAACACTGACAATGGGAAACATATTGGAATTTCACTTTTAAAACTTTGGGTGATCTTACTTTCAAGACTACCTGGGTTATTTCATAATCTGCCTTCCATTTTCAGCCATGTCCTAGGCATTGAAGAATTCAAATTTCACTAAAAGTCAATGGGACTTAGAGTTTATATTACGTGAAACCACAAGCATTACTCTAAAAAAAAAAACAACAAAAAACAGTTAAACAAATAGCTCCCCAGGTTGTACTGTTTAGTCAGACTTAACAAAAATAATTTATTTACTTTCTAGAGTCTTCTGACCTTGCCTTAGTAAAAAGCCAATTTTGGCAGGTTATGTCTAATGATCACAAGTTTCTGTCAGCAGTCTGGGCTCTCAATGAAACAATCAGCTGCTGTTCACTGGAATGATAAAGACCTAATCCTGTTTGGATTTTTTTTTAATGCTGCAGCTTTCAGCCATCAGCAGAGCAGCATGAGATTTTTTGGTTTTGACAGGGAAAAAACCAGTGGTTTTTTGTTTGTTCTTTTTTTCATCACTGTAGCTTACTCCCATTTCAAGCAGGCTAAACTGAATAGCACAGACTGCCCACCCTAAAGTTCTGTACTGATGCAGGTACAATGATGGAAGTAAATGGGATAGTACTTGGTGAAGATATACTCCTGTGGGGACTTTCTTGCTTCAACATAAGTGTCTCAGAATCAATGATTGCTGAAACTAGTTCCTCGTCATATAACTCCACTGTAAACAGATATTTTTTCTCAGTTGTACATGGAGTTACACAAGACCTGTGGAAGCCCTCTTATTTAATTAAGCAACAGAAAAACAGGGATTTAAACCAATAAAACCTGATACGGGTCAAAATGTTTAACAGCATTTTTCACAACACTATAACAAGCTGAAGTGTAGTAGTATGTGCCATCAAGAATCTATGCTAAAAATCTAGATATATAAGTTATTAAGTCCTTTAGGCACTGAAAAAAAAGTGAGACTGATTTATTCCTCTTCTTTGGATGGGTTTGAAGAGAAGAGATTGGGCTAGAACTCTGTCACCCATTTGGAGGGTATCTTATATGTGCAAATACAACAGTTCCACTACATATACTGGTTGCTGCAGACTGGCAATATAAGTCTATTCTTTAAGGCTAGAAAATACAAGCCTTACCATTTACTCCTTTTTGTGATGTTAACACACCACAGGAAATTAATTATGTCTACTTTCTGTTGCACATATCATTTAGCTAAGGATGAGCCTGTTTTTTTCCAGACCCACACCTTTAGGATTAGAAGACAAGTCTCTTTTCTTGCTTAGCAACACTGGACACTGTCTTCAAGTAGTAATTCAGCTATTAACACTCCCTTTTCGGACCAGTCACAAACATCATGAATGTTAAGAAAGCAAAGTAGATAAGGTAGGGACTTAACAAATTCACACTGAATTTTGTGGGGGTTGACATTGCAAACATCCCTTTTAGTAATCAACTGGAACAAGGTGCTTATTTCTATAGTGTTTACATAGTTTCCCAGGTTAACTTAAAGAAGCCAGGYGACTAAAAATATTAAAGAATCTCCTAACCTACCTGTATGTAAAATTACCTGCTGTAGGACAGGATACATTGCCCTACCCAGTGCAAATGAGGAAACTTTACAATACACCAAGGTTCTCTGAATGCAATTAGACCTGTTCCCATTTAGAAAAAACTCCCATAATGACAAATTTCTTTCTTTTGGTGTGGCTTCTTTCCTGCTAAGCATTCTCAGGTCAAATCTCGATAAACAGCAACTTGAACTGATATCCTAGGAATTAACTTCAAGCAAAATTATGAGAGTACTTTAAGAGAGAGCAAATCTTCTCTGTGAAGAAAATCCCTCCTAGCTCTACAAAACTGATTAAGGACCACCAGTGTCCTGCCTAATCACAACAGCAGCCATGACTGAGTTGTCACAGTAATCAGTGTTTCATAAAAGAAATACAGGAAAACTGATTGAGAAATACAGGGACAACACTTACTTTTTCAAGCAGTAAAAATAGAAAGATTAATAGATTAGAGTTAAATATCTGATTTTCTACCATGAAAATCACTTATCTGAACAAATAATCTCAGACGCTCCTCATATGAGGAGCTAACCAAAGGTGCCCACAAGAGGACCCATGAAAAGTAAGCAATCACTTCTCTCATGACTATTTGCCTCTCAACTACAGAAAAGTAAACCCTCCTTCACTTCTGGTTTTGGAATGCTACTGGCACAGTCTCTCCAAGGAAATGTTAGAATTAGTCTTCTTTTGTTTTTCAATGTGTTCCTCAATACCTGTTCCAGGTGAAACACATTTTAAGGCGTTAAGAAAAGGACTTTTCTTAGGTGTTGACTTTACAGCTTGAGAGAGTTTACCAAGCAAGATCACATTAAAGAGTGCTAGGTTACATCCTCAGATAATTATTTAATTTAGAACAATGAGGCTGTGTTTGGAAATTATACCTGTCACTTTAAAATATGCCTCCTCCTGATTTAACACTGATTCATGGCACAAGACCCAGTTTCAAAATTACGTCAAAATGAAAGCAGTGCTTTTTAAATGACAGGTCAACTGAACCTGAGTGATTTTAGTGAAATATAGTTATTTGTAATTGTCATCAAAACTTGCTGGTTTTATATATGTATTTTTAAAGAGAAAACAAAGCTCTTATAAGGTGTTTTCTTTTTCCGCCTGCTGAAGGAAAAATAACCCCTTAATGTGAAAATCACTTTCCASTAAGGTAGAAAAAATGTGAAAAACAGTGAAATCATATGGGGATTTTATTAAATAATTATCTCTAGTTATAAGGTATCAGCACTTAGTAGACCTGGTGAGAGGCCAAGTGAGAGAACTAGTACAAATACAAAATAAAGAAATTTTATTCCAAAAAGTTTATGGTTTAGTAGGTCATAATCACCTTATGGCAAGACATTTTTTTAATTAAACTTTGTTTTCACCTGGGACTCCTGTGTGAACCCTTTGATGTAGCTGTTTTGCTCATCACTTCTAAAGACATGAAGATTCACGAATATTTTGACTTGTACTGCAAAATTTTTTTGCAGTTGTCCTGCAAATTCTACTGAAGAATACTTGGGGTAGAYGAAATATATCTTTAACTTTAAATCCCTCTATATATTTTTCACTGTTTACAGAAAATACACAGTTGTTTTCAAAGTTCAGATTCTTATGTGCCATGAAGAACATGTGGTATCTAATACAGAATTTGCATCAGTGCAATTACCATGGTGGTAGTATGCCMTTTTCTACGAGCCCTTCTTCTGAAGACTTGTGTACTGGGTTGCTGAAGCTGGTTCTCTGAAAGTTCAGACTGAGGCCCACATGAGGCCTGAGCTGAGCAGAGGAAGATTCCTAACCTTCATTTTCACCTTAATTATGCTACGAATGTCAGGCCTATAGAAGAGGGCAAATTAAACACAATTATTACACCTGAAATAGCACGCTCTCACTTACTGTGTTACTTTAGCAATGTCGTTTCAGAGGAAAGGTCTGTGCTATCACAGCATTTCCTTAACAGACCCAAAATCATAAGCAGCCTCAAGTAGGAAGGAGATAGTGATCATATTCTTGCAGGACTAAAATGCAACCTTTCTATAAGTCACCCAATAAGCAACCGATGTTCCCACCAAAACAAAGTACTTCCAAGCTATTATTGGCTTCCAGTAACTAGTAAGATGTTACGCATTTTCAATATACCATATATTACAGAATTTCGATCAAATGTACTTTATAAGCAGAAATTTCAATCAGATAATAACTTTAGTCTTGAAAGACATAATGCCAAATGAGACTATCAGTTTTATGGAGAAAATCCAGAACTGAAACCAAAAAGCTTATTTCAGTGGATCAGAGTAGCAGCATAAAGTCATGTTATCTTTCTTTGCTAGCAGAAACCTGCTGTGGGAAAAAAAATATTTCTCAACCCAACTGTTTAAAACAGGGCAAGGGCAGACAAAATATGCTGTGCTGAGATGACACATCTACTGTACATCCTCTGGCAAGCAGGCCCCAATATTCTAGACAACACATAAACAAGTGTCTTTTTACAGAGGGACAGAATGGCTCCAGTTCCAAATCATAGCTTTCAATAACAAAGCAGGGAAGTGAAAACTCCAGTTTATTTACAAAACCTACGTGCTACAAATGACAGAGATAAAAGCCTTTCCGAGAAGAAATTCAAGGAACGTATTAGCTTGTAGCCTTACAGTACTCCCTTTGATATACATTAAAAGTAGAGATACGTGTGTCACAATCCAGTTGTGAAACTATGGCAAATGGTAGTTTGAAACCTTATAAAAAATTAAAGGGTATAATAAGAAAAATTAAAGAGTATCTATATCTATCTTGAGAAAGTGAAAGCTGTTCCAGGGACTACAATTCCAGCTTTTGAAAGAAAGAAATCTGAAGGTTTTTCTTGGCTCAATATTTTTATGGGTCAACTGCAAAGACAACATAAAAGTCAGGAGGAGGAAGGAGTTTGCAACAGGAAGGAGAATGTGACAGAGGAGAGTGGAAGGAAAAAATCAGATGGTCCTGCATAGTTTGCACCTTCTAAAAATTTTTTGTGCAGTTTTTCCATCCTGTTAATTTCTTTTCATCCCTTGTTAGCATAAATTACACAGATTTAATTTTTCATCAGTATTTTTATCTAGAAGTACATCGTAATTAAAAAAAACCCCAACAAATTAGCAAAATCCACAATGTGTTTTATAGGTGTTCAAACTAGATTATCATACTTTCTAGCTTCATAATCCATGAGAAAATTTAGACTATGAAACTATCTTTGTTATAAAAACTGATCTTCAAGTTTTCCTGATAGCAGAGGTAGAACATGTATGAAGTTACCAAAAGTTCTGGGTCTTTTAGAGCATCTATCTGCACCAGAAAGAGGCCGATCTGACACCAATTCATACATACCAACAGGATTTAAAACATCAGCAACAGATGTTTCTTAATAGATCATATCCAATAACCACTTTCTTTACCAAATGCTTATGGCACACTGTTTATACAAGAATGTTTTTACAACCATAGTTATATTCCTAAAACAATATGGAAGCCACTTAACACCAATTCTCAGCAGTTTAGAAGCTGGCTTTAGCAGATTTGGCCTTGCTTCTTTCTTGTTACCAAGGCCCTGCAGAGAGTGGCTGGATGTGCTGCTGTGAGAGAATTTCATGGCACCCTTGGAAAGACAGCCTGTGTCTGGCTAGATGAAAGGTGAAATTATTTTTCTCCTCTCCCCAGCTAAAACAGAAGAGACCATAAACAAAATCCTCTCTTCCCTAGAAATCGCATTTTCTCTGTGGAGGGCAGAAAGGGGCATGGCTGAATGGCCAGGTCAGACTCACCCTCCGGGTGCACCTCCTTCTGGAAGCTTCTGCAGAGCTCTTCCCCCASTCTTTCTTCACAGGCAGCAGCCACACGACTGGGCTCACCAGCTTAATCATGCTTATAGTCTCGTTGTTCCTGGGCGAACTCCATTCAAATCCAGAAAAACAACATAAATGTGCAAAAACCTTCCATCTTGGGGAGAGCAACTGAAACTTTCCTGTCAGCACGCGGGCGCCGAGGGCCACTCTCTCCTCTCACCTCCCAGCCAGGGTCGGGGCTTTCATCTCCCCAGCGCCCCACCATTGCTTCCCTTTGGGATCAGTCTTCATCCTCCATTTTTGTTGCCTCTTYTTCCCCCAACACAGAGCTTTTCAGAAAGCCATTACTCAGAGGAGCCTCTCAGTGGCCCAGCCACCAGCGGGTGCGAAGGAGGGAGCAGCCGTGCCAGCTGAGGCGCCTCCAGGCTTCGCCTGGGCCCTGCTGCCTGCTCCGAAATACAACCCAAACTGAAAGCAGGCAGGACTGACTGACTGCGCTTGCTCACCCTGGGCGTCTTGGCCATTAAAAACCAGACCATATCACCTCTTTGYGAGTAAATAAAATCTGAGAGGATGGGGCTGCATGCTGCCATCCGTCGCCAGAGGCCCAGCTGCCGCTTGCAAGCAGCAGCTGCCAGAGCAATGAGCAGCGCAGGAACGGTTCCCTTCTCTATCCAGTGCATTAAAATGTGCAGTCTGATTAAAAGTGATGCTGTCATATGAAGTAAAATGAACACTAATACACAGGAAGGGTCGAAGGTGCCTGAGTTTTGTGCTTAAATCTGGGATTTGACCTCTTTTTTTCACACACATTCCTCCAAATTTACTATTTGAATACAAAATTGATCTTGTGGGAAGTTTCTAATTCAATTTTGTTATAAAAAAATCACGTTAAGATAGGTACTTAAAATTTTGGCACCCAGCGCCCTTTTTTTTGT
This sequence comes from Phoebastria nigripes, assembly GCA_035582835.1. Classification (NCBI taxonomy): domain Eukaryota; kingdom Metazoa; phylum Chordata; class Aves; order Procellariiformes; family Diomedeidae; genus Phoebastria; species Phoebastria nigripes. The sequence continues at coordinate 919,411 of JAYKAV010001632.1, forward strand.
CATAAATATTTCAATGGAGGAAAAAACAGCAACAGAAATTCCTSAGATTTTCCCTACAATTAAAAAAAAAAGATAGGATATAAAGTTTATTTTATTTCACACTTGGCTTTCAGTTAACAAAGGCACAACATAGCATAGATCCTTTTGGATATTATGTGTAATGTATTACCTTATTTTTTGACAATTGCACATTGACTGCAGCTGTTTTATAGGAAACTATGTTTAAAAAAGCTAATTATATTTCAAGTATTCCAAGGGAAGTGGCCAGGAGAGAGCATAAATGGCAAGGATATTCATCAGACACTGGCAGGAGCAAAAGCTTTTTGTGATTGGGATTTTAACACATTTCAGAAGCCTGCTGCCTGAGATAGTTTTGTGATTACGTACCCACTCATCTATTTCCCCTCAGTGTTTATGTTGGAAGGATGGCACGTTATTTTGAAAGAAATGAAGAAAAAAAGGAGTTTGCAGAGGAAACTGTAGCAACTGGTCCTGATATGGAGTAATTTAACACTGAAACATATAAGCAAAACGMACAAGTTAAATGTTAAAAAAATGAAGGTGCAATACGAGTGTTTTAATTCTTTCAAAGTAGACTGTGTATTATTATTGTCCTGAAGGTAGTGTGAGTCTTCCCCTTGACTCTAACAGACCCTGCATTACGCCATATGTGTAGATCTTCCTGGTTGTTTTGGGAGGATGAGATTTGCTTTGCTTTGTAAGGAGAACAGAATATTCCCGTCAGACCAGAGGCCAGGTCTGCTCGCCACTGTAGACATAGGTGCAGGCATTGCCTCTGCTGGCATTTCCCCTCCTCTTTCCAGCTGCGTTATTGAAAGAACGTATCTGTTGTGCTCCCTRTATTTCTTCTGATTCGGGCAATTCCTTTGGTCATCACTCAGATGGAGCAGTAAAAAGAGCATTGGAGTTTTTGTGACACTGCACGGCACTCAGGACAGGGCAGGGTCTATCTCCAAACAGTGAAATACAGCACAGTGTCAGACAAGAATCTGTTGGCAGTCTTGCCATCCCAATGTCTTGAAAGAAGTATAATTTTCGAAAAAAAACTGAAAAAGATTTATTTCTTTATAAATATTTAAATCTTATACTTATATAGAATATTAATAATATTATATAAATATTATTTTATATTATAAATATAAAAATATAAATATTATTTAAATAAGCAGAATCTTATTAAAGCCTCTACCCAGGTTTCATACATGCTTTAGGGAATTCAGAAACCCAATAAAATCACAATTCTTTTTTTCCTATAGTCATAGTAAGATTTAACTAAAAGGAAGATGAAAAAACTTGTACCTACGGAAACTGTTGTCGTTTTAAAAGAAAAGCAAAAAACTCTGTCTTATAACATATCGTCTCTCTGGATGAACTAACTTTCCATAGCATGGTAGGATTTCCCCACTGACTATCAAAAACATTGGTCAACACCTTCTTTCAAACAGTGGAGTAGTAAAGTTGCTAATAAACAGATTGACTTCTAATGTACAAGATTAGAAAAAAAGAAGAAACAAAAAAAACACTGATGTCTTCAATTAACGAAGAGGAATTGGGGAAGATGAAGTATTGAGTCAACATCCTTTGCCTTAATCCTCATAGGCTATGCACAGGCACTGTAACAGGGTAGATGAAGACTTACCTCATGTAAGGAAGGCTTACGGTGAGCATAAAGTCTCTGAAAGCATCTGAAATATTGTTTATATTGCTCCAGTTCACATTAGAAACTACTTCCACTCCTATCTAGGACAACATCATGATATCATGCTAACGACAGATTAACCACAAACAAGGATGTAACTCCAATATTACAAGCCTGAGGCACCTGCTATCTGCTGTTAAGACCTTACAGATAAATGCATATTTTAGATAAAAGACATGCTTAAGAAAACCATTTATCACTGGTACGTGTAACACAGTTCAAAAGAAGGCAGAGGAAAGAGGCTATCCAATTCTCATAAGATCCCGAAGAGATGACAGGCTGACTTGGATTACAACTGTAGTGATTTTCACAGAAAATGCTGTACTTCAGCTGAAAGTAAAAAAGGGAAATTACACACATGCATGAACTCCTGCAGTAAAAGACAGGGAAAAGTCCCTGTGCTGGAAAACACTCATAATAAATAGTTCCTGGAAGAAACCAAGGTCAGCATTCTGCAAGATAACTGCTTTTCAGCTACTCACAAYGCTATGCTATAAATTTAAATTTGAGAGGTCCAAACAAGATCTCACAGCCATTACTGTTACTCCCCTGACTCAGAGTTAACAGCTTTCCTAAACTGGTACATGTGAGTCAAAATCATGTTTGAAAGTAACTGTCCTTGCCCAAAGCTGAAAATAAGTTCTACTGTAAAACAAATGTAATTATGTCTCTGCAGGAAGGAACACATCCAGAACGATCATGAAGTTGGTTGTAATCAATGACCTTTTCCGAAATACCTTGAACTCTTTCTTTTGTTGATGGGACTTTCTAAAAGTATACTGGGAGCCATAGGTTTCTGGCTTGTACCCATTTTAAACATTGCTTATCGCGCAGTGCTACAATTTGTTATCAGATGACCCTGTGCTCATATACAAACACAACCACTATCAGGCACAGACAGGCTATAATCTGGCAATAACTTTAAAAAACAGAAACAAACACAATATGTAGGAAATATTAATAAACTCAAGGAATTCTGGCACAGAAGACGACTACTAATAAGTATTTGGAGGGAAGTACAGTAAGACATGATGAAAGTCGACATTAATTCCAGTCCTATTCCCTCTGACATAAACTATCCTAAATAGCTACCGTCAGCTGAAGTGCTGTCTTTAGAGCAGTTCAAAATCCTTTTGCCTTATCTAGCTTTTGCAAATGTGATAATTACCTTGTTTTATAGGATTCTATTGTGTCTAATGAGTTAATACACAGACATTTGTACAAAACCAGTCATTTAATTATAACCATTATTCTTGCTTTAGAAGAAAGGTCTTACAAGAAAGACTCTTCCTTTAGCAGATACCATGCTAGCATCCATTACAGGATAAATTTATCAAATTTCAGAATTCTCCAGTACCTGTAACAGGAGCCAGATTTTTTAAAAGCACTCCCATATAGCAAGATATGTAAAGTAGTCTAATTTCAGCAACTACCAGCAACTACCATGGTTCATAATGTGGTTTAGGTTCACAATCTCTCATAATACTGCCTTATCAAAAATGACACCTCATTGTACTAACCTTCAATAGAAAGTCAGTGAATCATTGTCTGTTTACTCTAAAGTGGGAATTATTTCCCTGCCTCATGAGAACATAATGAAAATAAAATCCAGGAATGACTATGCAGCTATCAGATACTTTAGTGATGGGTACTATATAACCAGCTGGATGGATAAGAACAGAGAATCTAACTGCATGGTTCTTTTGTCAGCATAAACTCTGAAGAGTATGGTGACTTTTCGTTAATTAAACAAATTGCCTGTATCAAAAAGGCTCATTTATACTATTCATTGAAAGCTGTGCATGACTTTTTCGGGGGTGTAGCATGCAAAATACAAAGGACATAACATGCTAATTTAAGCTTATGTTGAAATGTTTTTTTGTGAAGAACAATGTATTTGCCCAGATGCAAGTTCATCTTCCTTGGCCAGTGCATGGGTAGGCTTAAATTCCTCATTTTTCATCCCTTTCTATCCATTCATCTGGCACAAACCAGGAGGAGGACCAAGCACACAGTCTCTCTTCTCATGCTGTATCCAACCTTGGGATCCAGAGGTCACAATACAACTACACAGCTAAAAGTCACAACTGGAAACTGGAGCAGGGCACAGTGATGGGACAGATATGTTCAATACCTAGTCTGAGCAGACAGTGCATACATTTTAGGTTACTCTTTAGATTGTTTTAAAAGATTATCATATTATCTCCCTCTCCTTTTTTGAATCAAACCTTGCAACATTTTCATGTTATATTACCAAAATCAAAATCCAGAAACTTTGGTCAGCAAGTGTGTGTGGCATTAATGAGGATCACTTAGGAATTATGCTTACCAAGTGTGGAAATAAATGGGATCCATTTAAATGGTGCTTGTTCTTTCTAACCTTATCCCTCAAGCTGATACAAGAGTTCCTGGAAAACTTCAAGCTTTGACATTTTAGAGATAGGCTTACATAAGAGTAAATGGAAGATTTTAAGCTACTCAATAGCATTTTTCTTTGATATGTGAGGCACATTCCTTTTTTAAAAAATCTCAGTAGTTTATTTGCAAAATTGATTGAAAAGAATCAATATTGTTCAGAGAAGAGTTTGATTTTAGAGAATCCAATCTCTGGATTGACCATTCATCTGTGTATTTTAATACAGATGCTCTTCTCTCATCATTACCATGACGTCAGTGATTACAATATTCCAACTGACTAATCAGGAAGGAGGCTATGCCTAAACTGGATGAGGTTGTGACTCTAAAGTATTGTTATCTTTTTCTGCTAAGGAAAGATTGGTTGGGGAACTCCCACTCAGGAATTCTTTCTTTTGCCAACTGAAGGGAGGTTGAGGTGCCAGTTCAATCTGCTTTATCACATACATTGGTAGGTTGCAGCCATGCTTAGCCTGTGAAATAAATCCACTCATTGTCTCTTATTACTATATAATATTTGTATTTCAGTAACATCCACAAGTCTCATAGCACCTTTACCAATGTGGGAAAATACAGTTCTTCCCTAGAGATATTTGCTATCTAATATGATCAAAAAGTGATATGGAAAAAGAAGGCAGAGAGGGATATAATCACATTTACATACATGTATATGTGTGTGTGTATGCAGACAGACGGTTTTTATTAAGATCAACATGACCAAACTTAAGCATTCAGAATTATCAAGACCAAAAAATTATGTGATAGGAGTAGGATTCCCATGCAGAATAATTTACTGAAATCTCTTAATTAACTAATATTATTCAGCTGAGTATAGAGAAGTTGTATAAGGATAATTAAAAAAAAATCAGAATGCCATGTGGGATGGTATGAGGTACATATAATATAAAAATAGGTCTCTATATCCAGCAAATCTATAGCTCAAGAAGAAGTTATCAAATATCTGATAAGACTCATTTTCCATAATCAAATTGATTTAATAAAAAATTAATTTTAAGAATTCAGTTAATTTTAAAACAATTATTTAATTAACCATGCTACCATCCTCTAAGTATTTTCTGATTCTTTTGCCTGAGAGTGATGTCAAGACAATCAATTTTCTAAAACCAATTAAATCTAATTATCTTTTAAATTCAAAATAATGTTGATATATTCTAAGATGCCCCTAAAATTTACACTCATTTAATTAGATGATCTTAGAGAAGTTGATGCAGAGCTTTAATTGAACAAATTCTTCTTTCATTTATACCTAACTAACACATTTATAAACTAACACATTTGACTTTAGTGGAGTCAATCCAATTTTTTCCTAATACAGATAAACATAGAAATTAGTCCTTTGACATTGCAAATCCTAGATTAAATTAGGAAAATAGTAATACAGATCTAAATTTTATTGCATATTAATTCCCCATTTAGGATCTTAAAATTGAGCCTGCTTTATCTGAAATACAAGCTTCCAAGACAACACAGAAATCCACAAATAAGCAGGGAGTATTAAGTAAGAAAAAAGTGGTAGTATCACCTCTGTATATGGTTTTAAGGAAATCATTATTCAAATATTATGTCCAGTTCTGATGATTACACTTCAGAAAAATACATGAAAGATTTGGACATAATTTTTAAAAGTACAGGAATAATTTGAGGTTGGAAACTAGGCCTTGGAGAAAGGGACTAAAAAAAGAATCTATTGCATTTTTCCAAGAGACAGTGAAGTATTTTGGCTACAAATATGTGCAAAAGGAATACACTTTTGATAGTAGACAGTGCTTTAGTGTACCAGGAAAACCACAAGATGTTCCAATGACTGGAAACCGATGGAACTCAACATAGTTGGAATGTTTCCCTAATTTACCCATTGGAGTATGTGACATGGTGATATTCTGAATTCTTTATGATTGTGATCAAATTGAAAGCTGATGATGTTTAAGGTTTGTGAATGCCAGAGTTTGGATTAGTGATCTTTAATAGCCTCCTCTGACCCTAAAATATGATAATAAAATGGTCTCTATATGCATGAGAAGTTCTGTAAAAAATATTTTTCTCCTGAAGAATGTATGAACAATATATTATTCTTACACTTAGATGTTGCTAACTTGTTCCACATGGCTTTGAGGCTAATTGGACAGAGTATGAGGTGGACTACACTCTTCTCTTTAGCAAATCCAGTGTTTTAATTTAAAATAATTATTCAAGTCTGTACAGCTGGGTCTGGTCAACTTAAGTCAGTAGAATCATTCTTTTGACATGCCTACAGTCATATGAGGCATAAAGGCTCATGGTGTTGCACTTTTTAGTTCCTACGAAAGCATCAGGGAAAAACAGTATTGTAAGTAAGTGGAGAATTTTATTGCTGCACTGGGGGTGCAATTACACGGGATTTTGATGCACCACTTTTGTTTCTTTTACCTACTGAACTTCTGCAATATTCTCCTTTTAAAGTGTTTAGAACAAGGAGACATATTCCTCAACTGATCTAAACTGACATAGGGCTGTTAAAGTTATTGCAATGTCGATTTCAGCGTCCTGAGAGATGAATTCTCAGATTGCAGAAAAGTGAACTTAAAAGAAACAGGAGAGTTTTCCTTTCCCCTTTTTCCTTTTTTTTTCTTCTTTTATCTATTTTGAATAACATATCTAGAAGAAAAAATAGGTATCAGTAGGAAGTTACTGAGTGATCTGCAGATGATAGTTGTTTGTAAATGTAAAGGTAAGGATATTTCCATTTACAGAATTTAAATACATTGCAAGTGGCACAGCCAGTACAGTGTCAAGTTTTTTGCCGCGATAAGGCTAGAGGCAGGAAGCCATGAGAGGTCAGGAAGGAAGCACTATCAGGCCTGAGAGAGGACTGAACAGCAAAGGGAGCAGCAGAGCCTCTTGTATTTAGGCTATGTAACAACTGCGCTATTTTCCAAAGATAAACAGCTACAAGTGCAAAATCCCAGCTACTGTCCCTTTAAACTTACSGGGGAGGGGAAAAAAAATCCTTGTTTGCTGTGTTTGCCTTTTGCTTCTAGCAGCTTTGTAAGGGGAAGAGGGAAGGAGGGGAAGGCAACAGGGAAAGTACTATTTCACATAAACATTTCTTCTGGGATGCAGACCAGTTTGTTTATAGCAATCCAGTTTGACCCTGGGCACAACAAAGGAAATGGCTTTAATACTGGTTTTGATCCATCATGCCAGAGCTGAATCCGAGTGGTTTAGTTTGCACTGGTATGTTTCCAAACATCACCTGCTTCCCAATATACTGCCCCATGGGAAAAAGGTCAGAGAGCAAGTTAAGGAGAAAGGGAAAGCTCTTACAAAGTTTGGCTTGTAAAAGAGCCACATACAGTGAAAAGTCCAGGGTTGTTGCTCTGTATCACACCACCAAAGGTTTTCAAAGTAGGTTAGGGAGTCCAGCTAAACTGGGCTGACAAGTGGTTTTCCCATCCCATGAAATGAGGGGATTTACATTTTCTTCCTGTTCCATCCTGTGATGAAATAAAGACGTTTTACATTTTTACTTTGAAAATGAGAGGAAGACAAACAGCAGGAGAGCCACTTGCCTGCTAGGGTGTTCATTCACTCGCTATTTTACCTACTGAGGTTGAAGTTCTTGCTCTTCTGTTCACCTATATTGGGGAGTGGAGAGAGTTGGAGGGAACCTGGCAATCTGACTTTTGGTAGTTTTGAGATGTTATCTCTAAAAAACAACTGATGCTGAAAGACACCATTCTTAGAATAGCTGATACCTGGTAGGACAGCCATGAAGGAGAGGACAGATCCAGACCAGAGCCAGTAATCATGATGCTGCATCACACAGTGCTAAGATTTGTCCTAGGTGTCATTTATTCTTCTTACTGTCTTGTTCAGGGGATATCAAGTAGCCTAGAGTGGGCTAGTGTCTTTCTTGGTCCCACTGTGAATTTCATAGGATTTTTCATGTTCCTCTGATTTTAAAAATCACCATTTAAAAAAAAAAAAGTGTTCTGTCCAAATATTCCCCACTAGCTCTAGATTTAACTATGCATCCTTAAAGTCAGTTAATGTAAAAATATATGGCCACATCCCAGCGGTGCTATGACTTTCAGGCATAGGGAGACTTCAATTTTGTTGCTACTATTTTATATATATAGTTAAATGGAAGCCAAACAATTTACTATTGTACGAGGCTGTCTAAAACATAAAAGGTGTAATCCAGTGCCCACTGACTTTAATGAAAGCAGGATATCAAAAATAGTACCAGCTCCAAAAAACTGTCTAAAAATACAGTTACTCACAATGGTAAACTTGTGCACATGCTTTGGGATCTGGGCCCAACTAGGTGCAGAGGAACTCATTCCCAGTTAACCGGTGGGATTGCTCAACTGCACTCCTGTAAGCTATGGAATAACAACCAAGAAGCTTATCCAATCTACAGCAAAAGCGAGAGCTGCAGACTGGTTATTACAATTCTTATGCTATAGGAAAAGCAGTGTCAGCAGCAAAGAGAAAAGCAAAGAACATAAATCCAACCTGACTCCTTAATTTTTTAAATTTTTTAAAATTTTTTTTCCAACCATAGGACTATAACTAGTTTCCTGTTTTCTGGGGCCTCTTTCAGAGCAACTCAAACAAAACCTTTCCCTAAGTAAGAGATTCATTAAAAGGAAATATGGAAACATTTGAACTTTTCAATAAGACCATGCAGAGTCCCAACCTTCTTGAGGAGGCTGCACACTTTGGGCAATTTGCTTCTTCCATTAAATCCAGCAGTATTATCATAGACTGTTGGATTGTTTGTTCACTGTCAATCTAGTTTTCAAAGCAATGCAATGTAGGGGAAGGGAAATAGCTTTTTCTGAGGAGGTTACAACTGAGCAAAGCAGAGAACACGTCAGACAGCAAATAGGAGGAGAGGAAGATTTTGTTGCATATGCTTGGTTTTGGTAGGTTTTGGTAATTTTCTTTGACAACAGCTGCTTATTGGTATTTTCACTAAGATTTCACTGATAGCATTAAATTTGAGAAATGATTTGGAGGAGTATTTGGGTTTAAAAAAGAAATTTAATTTGAAAATAAAGAGAGTTCTAAGGATCGGAGCAAAATGAGAGATGGAAGGTATCATTGAGACAAGTAATAGAGAGGTGGGAAGTGTGACGCTGGAATGCACTGGTGGAGGTAAAGGAGGTATCATCCCTGCTGTGATGCCTGTGAAGTGTGGCCATCCAACAATGACTATTTGTGATGTACCAAAACTATGACTGACCATATAAAACATAACTGCTTATTTGCCTTGTCTCCCATACCTTGACGCTGCGTTCTTTAAGACAGAGGCTCTCCTTTATTATGTTTATATAGATCTTAGTACCTTAGAGCCACTCAGCAATATAAATAAACAAATATTAAAAAAAAAAGAGGTACATGAAGACTGCTTTTATAATTCCTATCTATCGTTGAAATATTAAACTGGAACAGCAAAAAGATCCAAGAGGTGGACAAGGAAAACAAGTTTAGTTATTGTTTTTTGAGTTATCAGAAAGAGATTAGAGGCAATTTAAATGACACTTTTATTTCAGGAGTGTAGCCAACATTCAATATTTGATGCATTTTTAATGCCTGAGCTCCCAAATCTCAGACATCATTATTTTTTAAAAGTTTTCAAAACTCATAGTTGCTGAGTATAACAAAAATATGAATTTGAACAGCTCAGAAGCCTTAATAAAAGAAACTCGACAATTTGTTATTTCTGAAGTTTCATTAATTCAAATCCGTTTTCTTGACCTGGGAAGTGGGAGATCCTGACTCGTGTTTTGAACACACCAGACCACCAGTAACTGCTTTTTTTGAAGCAGTACCTGAATTTCAGAAGGTGAACCCAGATCAGAAACCCCAAAATTCAAGAGGGTTTGGATGGAGAGATTTTCCTCCAAATAATAGTTATATTATGAAGGAGGTACCCAAAACGGGAAAACTGATATCTGAAAAAGAAATGTGAAGTGAATAGACCTCCATTCAGCAAGAACTATGAATACTGTGATAGCACCCTAAATAATGGGTTTGGTCTGTGCAAAAACTGAACTTACGATAAAACTATAACTCTGGTAAAACTTGAACTTTCCTGTGGAGGAAGAGGCCTGGGCATTTCTTAATGTGCATGAATGTGTTTGTCCACATGCCTGGTCAAAACACGGAAGATAAATTCCTTTCTAAGTCCCTTCTCAGGCTGAAACACTTTGCCTTTGAATGCTTCCTCTGTTCAGTTAAAAAGCAAAAATGTGTTTCATTGGAAAAAGCCTTGACCAGTTCAATAGGAATGTAAAGAAAAATTCAGTACTCAAGAAGACTGAAAATGCATCTCAAACACTGTATAATTTCATCCCTTTTAAGAGTCAAAGCCTATTCCTGCTGGAGAAAGGTGAAAAGAAGTTCACTTTTGTAAAAATATATTACCTACCTGAGCTGCCAAGGTCAGTGAGACCTCTCCTGGGTTGAATAAGTACCGCTGGGGCAAAAGAACCAGACTGGGAGGTAGCTTTAACTTATAAACGACTTTTTAGGTTGCTAAACACACTAGGGAGGAGAACCTATAGAGCTAAATTCTACATGTTTTATAATCATGTGATTCCATTACCTTAACCGTGTTTGTACAGAAGTAACAGAGAGAAGAATTTGGTTCATGGCATGACACTTGTCTAAAAGTAATCCTTTGTCGCTGCTATTAACAACAAACTTGTGCAACGTTATTGTGTGGCACTTCCATAATGGGAGAGTTAGTGGAGCCTGACAAAATCTGGCCCAATTTTACATCAGGTTTTTAGCAAAACTAGGACAATTTCTGGCACGATCTAGAGATTTTTATTAAATCGGAACTGATGCAAAATTGGGTTGGTCCACCCAAAGCTCAAAATGAATTTTTACACTTACTTGAACTTGAACATCAAAGTACAGTTTAAGAGCAGGCCAAAATAAATGAACTGAAAGTGTATCCACAAATCCTGCAAGTCAGAGGTAACAAGGCTTTTAAAAAGCTCTGCCAGCTGTCATTTGTGATACATACAACTCTCTCCATGTACGTAGCAGTTATATAAAGCTAATGCTAATATATCATGAAAAGAATGACATTTTGTTTACAGTAAGTGATATGTTCAAAGGCATCAAGTTTAGCCTGATTTTTCTTTCCTTAAATTAAATCTGACTGCTTTACCTGCCCTTACCTGTACCTTACAGGTACTTTTTTCTGTGTACAGGTAGCAGAGTCCTAGGCTACAGAGACATACTCTGTACAAATCTACTCTATGTCTGATTTGCCAAGCAGAGACAGTTCTTCTCAGTCTTGTCCACAAACACATCCTTTCTCCTTTCCAAGTAGACAGCTGAAAGACATTTTTCGTAAGATTACATCCAGCAACAGGTACTCTAGAACATATGCCAAAATACAGAGTATACCTGATTAAATGGTACATTGAAATGAAGTTCAAGTGACCAAGCTGGAGGACAAATGAGGTGACCTTCTTGTAAAAAAAGGAAAGATACTATGCTAACGATTTGGAGGATACTTTAGAATTATCTTAATAAAGAAGTTTATGCAAGTGGAAATGTGCGAAATAAGTTTCATTGCATAAATTCTTCAGTCCGATGACTAAATACTATGGGTTCTCCCCTGATGCTCTCACTCCTGTCTGTCACCTTCCTAAAAGTCAAACAAAAGCTGATTTTCATGTTTTGAATCATAGCTATTGGAATTCTTTTGTAAAAAACATTTTCAGACCAGATACCACTATTTACCTGCTCCCTCTTGTGTGCTGTTACAGAAATGGTTTGAAAAATATGCCATACTTCACTGACAGAACCAGAATAAATCTCAGCTAAAATGTAATTTTTAAAAATCTGAACAGCTGGATTAATCATTGTAATTCCCCTGTTAAAGACTCTGTCAGAGGTGCTGTAGTGGATACAGTGGCAGCAATTTAAGATATGACAACAGTTTGCCTCTCCTGTCTGTCTGCTAGAGATTACTATCCCCAGACCATGTACCCACCCTTTAGCAATTCCAATTTATAGAATCTTATCTGAAACAGCTGAGAAGGCTGATGCACACCACTGTACCGTACTATGAATTAGAAAGGCTGAGATGCAGGCACACATCCCTTCTGCTACCCTGCCACAGGTGCTAACCTCTGTAGGTGTTAATCCACCAAAGCTAAGTCTACCACAGCTCATGAATCAGCCTTTCCAGAAAGTATGAAATGCTGAATGATCTTCCATTCCCGGAGTGGCTTCAACTCTCCTCTAGTTCACTGTAGAAGATTAAATCCCCTTTCCTTCTGCTTGAAGACTGGAGTTGGCTGAATGAGGGGTATAAAATTGTATGGTGAAAGACTTAGTGGGTATGTTGTTTGCCATTAGAATTTGGTTTGGAATTTTAAGGAGCTTTCAGGAGACTTAGCAGATAATGATCTGAAGCCACAAAATTCCTCCAGGCATTTCTTCATCCCACTATGCACTACCTGAGGCAGTAACACCATCTCCTGTGTCTGCTGGTTACTTCTAAGCAAAAGGGCTCCTTAATCTGTTCTTAAATGCTTTTGTCATCAAGTGCTTTGTGTTTTGAAGTGAAGTGAAATTCAGTGCTTGAGAAAAGTGCAAGGATGTTGATATACTGGAACCTAACTGTAGTAACAAAATAAGTAACAGCATTCACAAACTTTCCATGAGGAAGTGAAAATGAAGTCATTACAAATCATTCTAGCATCAGCTATGTTACCTGCCCTCCCCACTCGAACAAAGACCAAAGTTGCACTGTGGAGTGTGAGGTGCCCAATGAGAACTTTTCCACTCTAACTTTCTGCAAGGATGCTTGGACTACCTTACTTTCTGAAAAGAGGAGAAGAAACTGTACAACGGCAGAGTCACCAAATTCTCCCAGCCTCTTACACACCCCATGGACTACTCCTCCTGTCTGCAGCCTGAACTCACATTTTTGACACTTCTTCAAAAACGCTGTTTTCACAACATACCAAAGACCATCATATTTGAATACTGTAGACCGTGGGAAGTAAGAAAAGGACACATTGAGCTGAGAGGTTCTTACAGAAAAGGCCATGGTAACTGCTCCCTTTCTGATAGTCCAGGGTCCCCCATTGAACTAACCTGTGGTAATGTAACACTGGAGGACTTTTAGGCAGGTAGGCCATGTGAGGCTGTTCAACTTAACACCTTAAAATTTCAATTAGAAGTCAGTAAACAGCTGGTGCAGATCACAGACAGTCACAAACACTTGGAAAAACAGGCCACAACATTCTGCATGAGACTCATGTTCTAAGACTTAATTTTAGCCAAATGTTGAACACGGACCATGTTTGATGGTCCCATGTCCACCTGTGGGTATGATACACAGAATCACTGTCCATCTGAAATGGGCCACCATTTCTGTGATTTGGGTGGACAGGTAATAGAAAAAGGGATTATTTTTCCTGGTTTCTTTTTTTTTTTTTTTTTATAAAGAGCTGAAAAGAAATGAATGACATTGTGATAAACAGTAACAAATGTTAGAGTAAATGAGCAGAGGACAGTTTAATTTGGAAAAGTTCCTCTGATCCTTTTGATGAAGTCATACGTGTCTTTTTGTCATTCATTCCCTAGTTTCACCCCAAGAAAAAGAAAGGCAGTTTACTGCCTTTCCTATGCTTGATAAGACAAAAATAGAGATTTAGGTACCATAACATAGCACTGAGTGTAGAAGACTGATGAATGCTGCAGCTGAAATCTCTTGGCAGAAAAGCAGCTGTCAGTCATGCCCTCCTGGGATGTCTAAGCAAGTAAGTAAGTAAGCAAGCCAGTCATGGAAGTATCATCCCTCATTCCAACCAGCAATAACAGACAGGCATATGGACTATGTCTCATGATCCTGAGTATAAAAAACCAACTAATCTACCTAATGATACCAGTGTGACCATCTTGGGAGAAGTCCTACCCCATGGAAGTCACCTTCTTTTTGTTATTTTCTTAGTACATAATTACGAGTGAAGCTTAAATATTCCCCATTCATACTGAGATTTTCACATGGGAACCCAAGACATCATCCCTTTTTTTGTTGTTTGGTACTGAATTATTTACTGTGATATATTCCTGAGAACTTTAACAGGAAAGAACAGTAGCTGACATCTGGCAGAAATATAGACAGTTATGTAGATTATAAACAGAATGATCTATCACTTTTAGCAAATATATACCAGAACAAAAGACATTTAGTAGTAGCCTAAATGGCAAAACATAGATGGCAGGAAGAGATCAAAGAAATCCTGCTCTTTGCTATATGAATAGAATAGGTGAAATTACTATACAAGGAAGAGTCTTATATAAAATTAGCATTGATATGTTTATCCTTGTTTTGAATACAGCTTTGTTTGAACTGAGAAAAAAATCATAAAGCAGCCAACAGTGCTCAAGAGTGGGTATCCTTTATTGCTGTATTATGTTTTCAGGAAAGATTGATTTCCACCCTCTCCTTTTCTTACCCCCTGCCATTAAACATAAAGGTTTCTTCTACTAACACATTTTTATTCATTTGAAAGCATTGAATAGAAACATTATATAGAGGTTTGAGCTAAAATAGATGGAGAAAAACATTTCCTTCTTAAAAAGCACATTAGAAAGCACATTTTAATAGAGCACTATATGCTCTATTAAAAAAAAGATAACTGCAAGCTAATGCTTTCACATCATTAAGAGCAGATAAGCTATATTGAGGCAGCTGTGAGGTTCTTCAGGGCTGGCAGAGGCTGCAGTGGTGATGGGTTTGCACAGTCCTGCAGCCACTCCCCACTCACACGGCCAGCAACACGTGCTGCAGTAAGCGGTGCTAATGGGGGTGAGGGCTCCAGTCCCCATGGCTCTTCTGGGAAACCTTTCCTGGGACTTCCTCAATTTTTTCTCTGCTAAAATGTATATAATTTTTAAGGTCCTACTCATGAGTTGAACTGTCCAAAATCAGGGATTTTGTGAATACAACACTAAAATACACAAATATCATAGGACTGTCTTAYTTCCTCTCTCCTAACAGTGCTCCCAGATAGGATTTCTTTGCCTACTTTTTTCTGGATATCATCAGTGTAAACCCAGCTGTTAGAACAACAGAAAAATCTCAGTCCAGAAACTGCAACCAGGGTGACTAAACTGTATGACTTTCATTAGACAAACTTTGTTTCAGGAGCAGTTGTAATCAGATGGATGCTATTACTTGATACCTGAAGGCTACATTTCAAACATCAGCAACCAGTTCTGCTGCTCTCGTAACACAAACACATTGGTACTTAATAGAAATTACTGTTGATACAAGATATTATTGCTGTTCGGCTGTGCCTTTGTGCCAGAGTGGTGCTATAGGACCAGTGAGACAGAATATATGTGGATGCCTCAGATATTTCAATAGAGGATCCAGCCTAAACTGTTGGCAAATATGTTTTTAAACGAAATTGGCTAATTTTGTACTGAGGTAGGTATGATACACGTATATAACCCATTTAACACTGGGGAAGTTGTAACCTGCTGCAAAGAGTCAGAATGGGTAATGTAGGGCCATGAATTCTTCAGCTTGATTCACTGGAATATCTATGCCTATGTCTTAGTCGGCCAAGCCTGAGTTCTGAGTTAGTTTTTCTGTGTGAAATTGTTTCAACACAGAAGTTGTGAAATTGTTAAGAGTAGTGCAATGAAAGAGTCTAGTCACACTATTTTCTATCAGACAAAACTAAGGAGCATACCAGAAACTTTGCTTAAAAAAAAATCAAGATCAAACATTAAAATCATGAGAATGTGATAAAATCACTTCAGTATGTTTGACTGCAAGTCATGAAGACAATAAAAACCTGGCCTCCTACAACTTATTTTAGATGACTCTCAGATAAGATTGACAAGGATCTTATTTCTTTACTCTGAAGGATCTTATTTTACGTGTCTTAAAACCCATATATGTGGGATTTTGCCATATGGAGGAAGGTCACCTCACTAAAAATATGAAGGTGTAGGACTGACAATACCATTTCAAAATGCTACATGAACAGTTGATAAGGTGAGCAGGTTGTATTTCAGTCACTCTTATGTCTGGTGTAAGAGGATTTCATTAATGAAAGTAAAACAACTAGCTCCTCCATATTTTCCTAATAAGCAAAGTATAAAAAAAGCAAGTTGGATAATGCATCATAGAATGCATTTGTTAATTTGCAGTAGGGACAAACTGAATCAAATCAATAGTCTACCTAACCCAGCATGGTAGTACTCATAAAAGGCAGGTGTTACAGTTTGAGCAGACAGTTTAAGAAACCCTGAAAGATCCAGTTGTAGAATAATATACCCAAGAGAAAGTCCCTTCCTAATTGCTTTCAGCATAAAGTTGCCTTCTGTTTGGAGGCAGCAGAGTTCAGATATCTTTCAAGCCCCTGGGATTTGCTGTTCATTTAATTATCACACTATCTGAATTATTTAATTTATCTATAAAGAATGACTGACACTTTTTAATGAATTATGCTGTGTTCTGTGGTTCAGTAAAAATGCTATGTGCCAGTAACTTTTATCAATATTTGTTTAGAAATTTTCTCATTTGTGACAGAATATACAGATTTATGGATACTGAAGCATTTCACAAGAATGTCAATACTGTATTTTTAAAAAGTGAAGTACTTGATCTCATGAGAACTTTTATGCCTTTCTGTTCAGATACTTCATCAAGTAGTTTTATATTTTATTTTAACAATATTATACAATACAAATAAAAATAAGAACTTGACTAAYACTTGTTTTGTTTTTCAAAATGTAGTAAGAAATGTGCAAATTTCCTCTCTTGCATAAATCAGAATTTTTTCTCCAGGCTGGATATGTTTCTTGCTATTATATATTTTACAGTAAGGTCTCCCCCAGTTTACAGGGACCTATATATATATATAAAAAAAACCTACTTCAGGTGTTGAATTAGGTTGTTGATGACAGCTTCCCTAGACTTCCTATATAATAGATTCCTTCCGAGGGCCATTCAGAGAAGGTGCTTGAAAGTAGATTGTGTGAATAACTCCTAAAGAAACCGGTTCTGGCCTCCACCCCACAAAAAGCCTTATAGTCTATGGAAGGAAATTCTGGACAGTACATTCTGTAAAAATAGTCAAATCTTAGCATATTATAAGATCTTTGGAAACTTTCTTCTTTCTTATCTCTAGCTATGTAAATTTGCTAACTTTTTTTTTTTTTTTTTCTGCAGAGGTCTTTTAGTCCTTGGCTGCCAGCCACAGTAAAACAGCTGAACATCTTGATTATCAACAACTTCAGCTGTATTTCCATACTAGAAATAATTTMTTTCCTGACTCAGGTGGCAATTCAGCCACAGGGTTACAGGAAAATGAACTTGTGCTTCCAAAAGAGTATAAAACTTGTGACATTCACGCTTCGGCAAGAAGTCTGACCTGAAGTGTGGAGTTCTGCACTTCAGTTTTAAAACCAAAAGGCTCAGAAGGTGCGCAATCAAGTCCACTGTCTTTATACAAAATTATATCTTTAACCTCCTAAGGCCTTCTTCCTGTGTTACAGTGATAGCAATACYGATCAGTACACAGCTTACTTTTAGTAAAAATTAATGTGACTATCAGAATATATCAAAAGTTATTMATGAAATTTAAGTCTTTTGAGGAAGAATGTTCCATTGTCCAAGCTGAGAACAACACATTAGTTTGAATGCAAGTATGACTGGACATTTGGTATTAAATTCACTGTTTATTCATCACTACCAGCAGTTCCTATCTTATGAAATTTGGGATTAATAATACACATCCCAGACCAACAGGTCTGTCCTACAAAAGTATTATCCTTCAGCATCCCCGAACTCAAATCATTAGTGCATTTAGAGAAAGAGGACGAGCAACTAAGGAAGAAGCGGCACCAAAAACTCTCTCCCAAGATGAACTGAAAATGGAATATAATTTTTAGTAATGTATCCATGATTTTGATTGCTTTTTCAAACACTAGAGTTTCAAATTCTGCTTAAATTAACTATACAGACACTACTTCTGTTCAAAAAGATGTACGAATATTACCTCTGAAGAGCAGATGTCAACTTCTAAAAGATTACCTAATTGCCAGACTTTCAGGTTTTTAATTTCAAAATTATGGTCTTTATAAATTAAGAAGAAAGGCTGGTCCCCACTGTGTAGATGTTTAATTTCATCAGTTAATCAGAGATGAACTAAGAGGGGAATCTAAATAACAGTTAGAAATCTCCACACTGTTTTGAACAAGATTCATTGGCATCTATTCCATGCAGCTGTTTTCTCAAAAATCCTTGCTAGCATATGCAGATATTTCTTATTATTTCTGTTAAAACAGAATGTTGGTATATGACTGCCCCTAAAGGACACAGTTTTAACAGCACTGAATTCATTTATCTTTTTGATACRACCACTAATTGTAAAACTGTATTCAAATATGCTCTAAAAGGACTAGACAGTTTTGTCAAGTAGCCCTAACTTCTATTTATCAAATAATCAATTTTATSTAAAGAAAAATTACTTATTTTATTAATGGATGAATTTTCAACATTTACTATAAAACTTCAAAGTTCAGGTTTGGATACCTAATTCTGCTTGGGCTAAATAGGCATTTAGCTTCATAATTTTTTACTAAGGAACAAAGAAACATAGGACTACTACTGACCCCTAGGGTCACTGAGGACAGGTGCCTGCTCTTAAAGGGTGGGATTCACCTCATCAAAATTTAGTCATCTATGGATAGTTATCTACTCCAAGTTTCCTTGTAGCAAAGAGGAGATTCACTCCCCCAATTTAGACACCTACCTTAGTCTCAGCCTGAGATACAAATTATCTCTGGACGTAGAAGGACTATTAAGCTTCAGAAGTTTCTGATGAAGTAGATTTCCCTTTTCCCTTACAACACAGTCTTAGGGCCTTTTCGGGGTCCAGCCCATGACAAAGGCTAGGCATTAGGGAGATGGCGTGGTAATTAGAAAACCGGCAGGTGAGAGAGAAAAGGGCTGGAGAAATGGAAACAGTAGCATACAACTCTGCAGGGATAAATAGTGTCCCTACTAAAAATAGGCCAATAAACAGACCAATTAATATAGCCAGAAAACAAACAACATACCAGGCATATAAGGGATTTCTCTTGGAAGTTTTGTGTGTCTGGAAGATTGCCTGTTTTTTCAACTTCTTCAGTTGCCCTAATAAAAAATATTCCCTTTACAAACTTTTTCCTTTTACCTCCTTAATCTATGAATGCTTCTTTATAAATCTTTTTTTTTTTTTTACTTTTCCCTGTGTTATTTTATGTAATAGCTCTAAATATAACAGTTCTCAAGACAAGATTTTGATCTCTTGAGTTCTGCAGAAATTTAATTTTATGTTTTATAAGCACAATAATATTAATCGTGGTGTACTCCTGTTTAGAACCTTCTGCTTATCTAAAATTTTCTCTCCATTTACAGTTGGAAAATACATCGCTCATTTTTAGTCAAGCCATTGTGTCTGTTGTCATGTGTGGAAGTATTCACATCAAGCAACCTGAAGTCCTTCAGCTACTCTCCATAAATTCCCTTTGCAGAAGTAGACTGGCTGCTCCAGAGGACAACTCAGAGCACTGCATTACATTTCTAATTTACATAATTCTGTAACAGAACCTCTCTCCCTGAATATAAAGCAAGTCTAAGGAGATTAGCAAGCAGGTAAGAAACTTAATTAGGTGCCTAAAACTGGATAGTGTGAATGTTCTTCCAGCTATTAAATAGATAGTATGAACAGCTTTAAATACCATTAAGAAAGACATTTCAGTGTATAGTCTAATTTGTAGTGGCAATGCTGTCATCACAGCAGTAAAGCTATGAGACAGACAAGGTTTGCACAGAGATTTAATAACCTTATATTATTAAGCCATCTGATATAACTGGGGGGAAAGCAGACAAATTTTTGCACCAGTGAACTCTTCAAATATGTTGAAATTGCAAAGATTTTCTGGATGGAAGCCACTTACACAAGTTCAAGGGGAGCCTGAGAAAGCCAGAGGAAGAGAAATTCATAAAGGGTTACTACCTACATAGAAACCATGTCTAGCTCAGGAAATCCCAGAGCTTCAGATGTTTGAAGGCTGGGAGAGCATTCAGGAAAATAAGATATATGCTTGCCCTGTTCTTATAGTTCCCCTTGGCATCTGCTCTTGGCCACTGCCAGAAATGGGATACTGTGCTAAGCAGACCTTGGTCTGACCTAGAACAGTCACTGTTATGGACATATTTATGTTTTCAAGAAATAAACTGTAGAAATGAATGATAGTTTCTTTTAAAAAAAACCAAAAGGCACTAGATACATTTCACAGTTGAAAAACATTTTCCAGGTGACGTTTCAGAGAACTCATTTGTCTCTGCATGCATATAACATTGATAATTCTTCTTTCTTTGAAATAAATTACTTTTTGCCATATCTCAAGAAATACCTAGTTAATAAAAAGCAATAGATTTAGTTCAGGAGATACATCAATGAAAGGCATAACATTTTCTGTTGAGGGACTGATACGTCAAAATTCTGTTTACTAACAAGTACTTCAAAGCCTTTAGCATGCATTCTCACCCTAATTTAGTTTGCTAGTCCTCTAAAAAGTGTAGGAGATGAAAGCAAAGCTAATCCACAATCCACTCACCTTCCTGGTTATACATGCAGCACTAATACAATGCCTTCTTGATTAGAAGTGAATCAGGTACCGAGTGCAAGGAGAAGCCATCAATAGAAAAGATGTAGATTACTATTGTTTTAGTTAGGAATGGACATCCTCTCAAGYCTAATCTATGTAGTGCTATCAGGTGCTAAAATATTCTCTCTGACAGTACAGCAGCAAACAAACAGGGTCTTTATTGTACTGCTCCGAAGTATCTCAGGTTCACTTGTGATCACATGCTGTTACAAGAGGAATGTGAAACAATAACATCACAGCCCTGGTGAACACATTCACAAGATTTACCTGTCAAGAGGACAGCGGACATGCTTCATTGAAAGGCAGGGATGATAGCTCATTTCCTCGTTTTGTCTTGTTTGCAGAAAACAGGACCATTTGAGGGGCCTGCAGTTGAAGAGGGGGAGAGGGTAGAGAAATCTGTATCTTAAGTTGAGACCTAATAGACTTTTAATGTATGATCAAAACACAAGACACCACTAGCCTTAATGTCAGTAAATTATTCTCTGGTTGATCTGTAGTTTAGTTTAGCTGAGAGCATAAGCTATGTAATGATAGCCTTATAACTCTATATAAGCACAGTGCTACCTGACAAATATATTGAAGGCCTTCAGCTATTGTAAACTGGAGAAACAAGGACAAGAGCTGTGCTCCCATATCAGCTACGGGTTTGGCATGAAATCTTTATCACCTCCTTTTGAACTATCATCTACTTCCTTAACTGGAATTTCAAAGTGATTTTTTTTTTTTTAACGTGAAGCCATGCTTGAAGCACAGAAAAGCACTGTCTTTGCACTGACTCTGCTCTACCTGCAAAAATCAGTAGAGAACAACTATGAAAATAATTCCTCTTTAGGAACCAGTAGCTACTGTGAACCCTAGCAGAAACCAAGTGGCCCAGACAGTCCTCTTACCTCCAGATATTACCTTCAGAGGAAGAGGGACTGCAGGCTTGGGTCACAGACATTTAAGGAATGTCTTCATTGCCATAATAATTATTCATATCCACTTGCTATACTGTTATGAAATTCATCTGGAGACTAGGCCTAATAGATTGCATCTCTTCAGGCTGGAGAGGAGAAGGCTGAGGGAGATGTGATTGAGATCTTTGTGAAGATGGTGGATAAGATGCATGTGACAAAGGCAAAATTGTTAATCACCAGTTCTGTAGTAGCAGAATGAGAGGAAACTTATTGAAACTACAAGAAAATGGGTTTAGAAGAGGTAAATATTTCTTTGCACAGCAGGTAGTAAACTTTGGGAATTTGCTGCCATAGGAGGCAGTGGAGGCAGGCAGTCGCAGCAGGTTTGAAAAGGGATTAGACAAATTCACAGGAAACAGGCCATAAACAGGTTCTGAAGGGAACAGACAGGGACATGCCCCCAGACATCCTTCATGCGACAACCGTGGTTGCTGGAAAGTGTAAAAGGGGAAAGCACCACAGAATGTGGCTAAGCTTGCAGGCCTTTCTCCAAACAGCATCTCCTGTTGTCCCCTTTGGAGACAGGCTGTGGACACAGACCATGCTCTGGTCCTGTAGGGCATTTCTCATGTTATGTCATGAGGACTGAATAGGAGATTCTTCAGCCAGTGAATCTTCCTTCTTCTCAATTTAAACCATGAGTCTTAGACATATAGGAGAAGTGTGATATCCATCAGCCAGCTTCCCCTTCTACGCCCCTCAAAAGAGGATGCACTCATGCTTAATCTTAAATACCACAAGGAATTCTGTTGATTTCAGTGAGACCAATCTCACAGGCTTGAAGTTTAGCACATGTGTACCTGAAGTACCTGGCATTCAATTCTTCTGTGAAACAGAGAGAACCTAGGAATTCACATTAGAAAGATAACAGATAAAAACACAATGAATGAACAAACCAAAATATCATTAATTGCTTCCTATTACAAGTAGTCCATCACTTCCCTTAATTGATGTCTCTCTCCTTTTCTTCCATCTTTTATCTTCACTTGTTAGTGAAGTAAGTAAAGCTTGCCCTTATGTTTCTGTCCTCTCTCTCCTTTTCTTTCTGACCTTTCATTCATCCTTTCCCTGCTCATACCAGCATAGTTACAGGGCTAAGGGAATTAAGACCTTAAATGGAACATACAGTGCTTTGGAGAACTTCCATAGGGTCTCTGGATCTCCATCAATGAAGAAAGTACATAGAAATTCTTACTGTTCTAAAGGTGCTCATTGCAGTGCTTGTAATGTGCTTTTGAGGTGCTTGCATGGAAATGCTATGTAAGCTCCACGTACTATTACTGAAGTCCAGAACACACAGAGGATAAAGATGGGTTGCCAACCTCAGCAGCAACATGGTGGTTATTTGTTGTCACTTTTTGCTTGCCCTTTCCAGGTTTTAAAGTTACTGATATTTAATTCAGACTACTAGGGGCTGAAATGTCTTTCAAACATGCCACATAGGATGTGGGCATGGATCCACCCAGAATCCTGCCTCTGAAAGGGAGTGAACACCAAATGCTTTAAATAATAGTGAAAGAAACCCCGATTGCTCACAGTGTATACACCAGAAAGAGTTTCCGCTTAAATCCCTAAATTAGAGGTAGTATATGGCAAGGTTTGCATCCCTTGTAGAGAAACATGATCATATTTTTTGTATAAATGGCCGATCCTTTTTTTGACATATAGAAACAAAAAGATGAAGAGAAAGTAATGATTTCTCACATTGTCTAGCTAAGATTTGCTGACTGATAAAATAAGCAGGAAGGTGGAAGGAGAAGACATGCATGCCTGCTGTTAAAGAAAAGCCTATTTGCACATAATGCTCTGGAGAAATTATTGAACATTTCATCCACACAAAATACAAGCCCTGTCACTCTGCCAGGGTCAGTGAGACCTGGGCTAATCTATTGAGTCAGTTCTAGTTATGCAAGTTAAACGGTTTAGTGGTTGCTTTAATTAGGAACCCCATTTTGTTTACAAACTCTCAAAAAATTGTAGCAAAGAATGTTCCATGCCCATGCTTACCAGCCCCAGTCCATGTCCTAACCCTCACCCCTCCAAAAAGGGTTTCTTTGCCTCCTTCTATCCATGCCTGGCAAGCTGCCAGAAACACATTCCAGTGAGTAACAAACATAGGTATCACAGCATAAAAGTGAGATGTAGCACAAAGCATCTCTTCTATGAGAATCCCACGTAGTATAAGGACAAGGAAGGCTAAGAAATTATTGGCACTGTAAAGAAAACAACAGGAATTTAAATTAAAGTACAATAAAAAAAATTATTCACATTTTCCTACATCTGTTAACAACATCACTGCAAATGTTTTCATTGTGACATCAGTCGTCCTTCACATAATACTCCTTTCTCGTTCTTATCTCACAAACATATCCGCACCTTCTTCCATGCTGCTCTTTCTAGCAGATAGGAATGACCTTCCACAATCTATTTGTCCAGTTTCACCCTTACCTGACACAAACCCTGGCCAAAGGAACTTTTTTACAACATTACTTCATTAAATTTCTGTGTATACTGAGGACAGAAACTCATCAAACAACCCAAACACTAGGATGGCCAAACCTAATCCTATTCCCGTACCACACCCTCATGCCCACTGCTTGACTCTCTTTCTCCTGAGGCTGTTTCTTCTGCCATTTGTACCTGTACACTGGCAATAACTTCATTAAAGCCAGTAGGCCGAGACCCCCACGGCTGTGAGTGGATATAATATAGTAATCCTCAGTGGGACTTGTTGATTTTCTCCAGCTTTGCCTGTCAAGTTCATCATTTATGAGTGATGCATGCATTCAGTGGGGCTGGGATCATCTTCCACACATCCCGCAACTCATGTAGCATGTTTGTAAGTGCTGTCATCAGCAAACAGCAGTAAAAAGTAGCATCTCTCACAGTAGGTGTAAGTATACAGCGCCAACTCTATATTTCTCAGAATCATTGAATTTTGCTGCTCTGAAATAGAAGGCAAAGCCACGATCATTCCTGTTATAGGAAGCAGGAAAGGGGGAAGGGTCACATCTAGAACAGGCAAGAGGAGCCCTGAAGATTTCGGCTAGCCATTCTGCTTCTGCAAGGAGCCCTCTTTGCTGCCACTGCCCTGTGGACATGAAACCCTCTCTTGGGTAGAGGAGCAGGAACTACTTCCAGTTTGGTCTTCTACAGGTCCAGTACAAGCAAAGAAAACATTGCATATATGGTCACTCTTCTGCCTTAGCAGTTGCCTGCCTTGTCTTTACCTAGAGCTTGCTCTAGCTATACAGCTTTTTCCAAAGTATATAAAGGAGATGGCTTTGACTTTCTACTTATTTGAACAAAACCTGTAGAAAAACAGGGGGTTTCGATGGAAATTGGTTTTACTAACGCAGATACAGCCAAGTCCCCTCTTCCCAGAACCCATACTTCTCAGAAACTGTCAGGAAAATGATAGACAAGAGGAAAACATCTGAGTTTTCACTTTCAGAGATCCCAGTGAATCTCTCAAGATAATCTGAGGTGGACCAGAAGGTTTCCATATTCACATCGGAAAGCTGTCTTGCTAAAATAGGACTTTGAAGAGTTGCAATGAAAGCGACTTTGTGACCTGACTGAGTGCTCTGCCAAGGGAGGCAAGCACACTTAGCATTATGCCAGGTGACCACGATGAAGTGACCAGCCAAAGTGCAGTTTTGACCAATTAATACCATGGTCAGCCATGTAATTTTCTAGTTTGTAAACATGCCTAATGAATCAGGAGAATGACCCTCCAAGATGTACTGAAATCCAAAGGAAAATACGACAAAATTCGGGCTGGAGCAGGACCAGACATCCTGTTCAGAGAAGTTGTTCTTCTGTGCAGCTTCCTTTCCCCACTTCCTCTTGGCTCCTAGTCCTGTCCTCAGGTCATTAGACCACATCACTTCCCTGTGTTAGCAGGTTATAAATACTGAGACAGATAGGTACTGACACGATACTGATAGCAGTTTGATAGCAACAGATCTACATTATCAGCTATATCACTTGCGTAAAAGCTAACAGAGATTAACTGGGTCCCCCTTGCTGCTAAGTACCAGTTGCAAATTTACACCTCCCTTCCTGCGAGCCTAAAAGGTTTTTCGCATGTTAATATTCACTCAGCCTTGTGATTTTTCCTGCATGGCTGAAGCATAACTCTGCACAGAGCACATGAAGATCTGGTCACCCACAAAAAGTATTTGATCAGTTTTTTAAAAAAAAGTACATTTTAAAAACCCAGACAAACAGTGCAGCATGTTTTATCACTGGTTAATAACGGATTCTTAAATCAAAGCACTGGTGATCAATAGTGAAGTACCTAACTCTTAGCTTTATTGATTATGTCTACACAGACTTAATTCACAGGTTAACCATGCTGGCTCCCCAGATCTCCTCTTTGCTGAACCCAGACATAGCTTGCACAGAGTGGAGAGTATCTTCCTATCACACTCTTGCTCTTTAAGCTGATTAATCCAATCTAAATCCATGTTGGCAAGTGCTAGACAGTTTGGTGGTGGTGTAGCCAGGGAGAAAAAGGTTTCTCAGTCTGAGCTGGATTTTCAGCACATACCGCAAAGAAACATGCTCTCATTTCTGTTACATAAAAAAGCACCAATGAACTGATGCTGTCAGGTGTTCTCAGATCTCCTTGTAAATTTGCCTGAATTATTTAGGTTTTTTTCCTCAGAACAGAAATTATTCTTTTTTAAATTGAAAACAATAACAACATCAACAAACCTCCCATCAATAAACCATGAATTTTAGGCAAATCTCTGTGTGCAATGAGGAGAAAAATGTCAATGCAGGCACAGATTTCAGAGGACAAGGTTTGAACATAGTCTCTTAATTTGCAGGAGGAGTCCAATCAGCAAGATGTCATCCAGCTGACTGAAGAAGTGAAGATATAATCTGTGTGTTAAAATCAGGCTCTTGGCAAACTCTTTTTGGTACCTTCTTCTCTGAGAACATGCTCTGTAATAGCCAGTAGGGATTTTGTCATCAAGTTGGGATAGTGAGAGAAGATTTCTGCTGTGCAGAAGTCTGTGGGAGTGAAGGATTTGAGTGAAGAGGAGGAAGAGGACGGGACCAGCCATTCAGCAGTACATCAGTGTATCTTCTCACAGCTGTGCCAACCAAGGCAAGGAGGGGAAAGATGAATAAAAATTTCTCCCAGGCTCAGGTCTTAGCCTGCACTTGTAAGGGGCTTGGAGGGGTGGGGGGCTGCTTCTTTTAGTSTACTGTACAGCTTTCTGGAGTAGGTTTGCTGGATGATCAGCCGAGGAGAAGGGAAAGAGTATGAATTTGCAGCCTTACAGACAAGTATTCACTGCTTATACGCACTGACCGTGTTGGTTTTACTGCCTCTCTCAGGTTTCTGAGACTGTGGGTATGACATTAGCTYCTACCACATGCAGGATCACCCCAGCACCTACATTTGCACTTTGTGTAAGCAACATTCAGCACTACAGTGTAACAACTTAAGAGCCACAGCAAAGAAGAATGTGGCAGTCGACCAACACTACAGCTAGAGATGCTAGGATCCTGGCTTAACTCCGAATGAGGGTGACCATAAAAAAAATTATTGAAAATCTCAAAAATCTCACAGCCTGGCTATGTTGAGAGCCACCGATTACCTGAGCCAGTAGCACAAGGTCAGTTCGCAGGCCCATCCTGTACCCACAGCGAGCCTCTTTTCACGTGTCGTGTAATCCTTTCTCAAACCTTGGTTCAGGCATTTCTCCAATGCTGGCCGGGAGAAAAAAGTCCTGCCTGCTGACTCTCCATACATCACATTACCACTCCCACCCCCCAGATCTCCCACCTGAGCAATATTAGGCATTCTTAGTTTCTGTATCCAATAATATCTTATTCGAGGTTGGCATATTGAGCTGTTGTATGAACACCATTCATCCCTTCCAGGCGATGACCTACATGATTTTTAAGGTATCAAGTAAATTACAGATTTCATTTCAGAAACTGCCCAAATTTAAAAATAGATGTTGAAAACCATCTGCAGAATTGTGAGCCTTSTTGTTGCTGTCACATGCTCTATAGATTAAACTACTTATCTTTTTTCCTGGAGGTGGGGCAAGGCCTCTATTCCCAGAAAGCATTTCCCTCCTAAGGGTAAATTGTTTCCTTAGATGTTACACTTAATGAGTGGAAGAAAGTGGACAGAAAGCTGCACAGGCCAGGGACTGGCAGTCCTGTGAAGAATGGGGAGAGCTCATTGTGTGAAGTAATAGCTGTGGCTCCCCAAGGAGGAGAAAGATGGAGGGGAAAAGAAGGGAGGGCGAGTGAAGCCCAAGTCAGATTAAGATCTCTTTCCCTCTTTCTTCTTGTTGGCTGCAGCTGGGTCTCACCCACCCTCCGCCTTGAAACTGTCAGCAAGCCAATGCCTGGCACAACGGCCAAGTAATTACTGATGACATGTGAGCGGTATTTTTTCCAGATTGGCTTTCCTGCCTTTCTGCAAGAAAAATAAACGAAAATCTGTACCCCAACAAACATGACAGGAAAAATAACAATACTTGTATGGGATTGATACTGGAAACGTGCTGCTCCTCCAGCTGCAGACTGGAGAGAACTACTACCACCCTCGCCCTCCCTCGTCTCAGCAAGGAGGGGAAAGATTGAAGGCAGGATGGGAGAAAGGCTCTTTCCAAAGGTCAGCACATCTCTTTTAGTCACACCAAGAACAGGGAGAAGGCAGCAACATAGAAGTCACTGGGCGTGGCAGTAACTGAGACAGGCACAGCACAGCTTGTAGTTGWTTTACTGGAAAGTAAAAGAACGGTGTCATTCAGTCCTCTCCTTTTTACCTGAGTTATATGACTCATCCTGTCATCCGTTAAAGACTAATAAACTCATGCCTGACCTGTCACGCAAGTGGGTCTCCCCAAATGATGATTTCCACAAGTCTTTCTCAACTACCAGGCTCTTCATTTTAAGAGGGGAAGATCAAATTCTAAAATTCCACCCCGTATTACAGAACTGGCCTTAATGTTTTGTACAGCTCTATCTTGCAAATGTTATCTGCTGGCTTATTCAATATGCTGGTTTATTCCATCTCACAAAATCAGAAGCAGAGATCCCACTACCTGAAGAGAAATCTATGGGCGCAAACAAGATCTCATTTCTACCCAGAAAAGTGCCTTTTCTTTGTTTTCACATAAAACTTTTATTCTATAATTCTCAGCAGGAGCCACAGAGAACAGATTTCTAACCTTCATCTGCTGCAGTCTGAGAGATGTTTATAATCTCTCTCTCTGTGGACAACACAAACAAAAGTATACCTGTTAGAGAGATGAATGGATATGATTCATTTGGAGGCCTTATGGTCTTTTTTTGCACTATAAGGACATTGTTCCTTTTCCCTTTATACCTACAGATGATAGATTCAGTAGGGCAGTCCTGGAAAAGACTGTTTTGATTATATAGTTAGGCTTCCTGGGATATATGCTTATTAGAACTCCATTCAATTAATGATTAGGAGATAGAAAATCCAAACAGTAAGTCATTGTATAGGTCAATGGATGAGCAAAGAAGTTGGGATATGATTTGCCACAGGCAAATTAATTAATTAATGAGAGATAAAGAAAAAAACCCTCGTTTTAAAACTACAAAAACTCAGAACGTGAAAAAATAAATGGTTCAGTCATACTACAAACAGTTACACTGATTGCTACAGTTAATGATAATTCTGCAAAACTTTCTGTTCTAAATGCCTGTTTTCATATCCTTCTCACTAGAAAGCATTACCATTTTCAGGGTAGTTTTTTCATTCTATTCAAAAGTGAACTTCTTCATTTACATTTTTGCTAAGTTCTTATGAAATCACTTTAACTATATTAGAGTCATGCAAGAATAAAAAGTCCCATTAAAAGAAAAAAATCTGTCTAGCTAGGCCTATGAGGTTAATTCAAAATATCCTGCATTTGAAAGCCTCAAATTTGGGGCTTAGTCCTCCAAGCAAGACCAACCAGCCAAAGTGCCTATGAGAATCAATGGGACATCTCCTCTCAAAAAAGGCCCAGTAAAACTTTATAGTAGTTTATATTTCCTTGAAAAACTGATGCAAAATCTAGGCTTGCTCCTACAGAAGCAATTTATCAAAATAGCATGCTTTAAGATGATTTAAACTAACCCATTGTCTTTAACACCACAATAGAGCAGAACACACACAGCTACTGTTCCTCAGCTGAAGGATAATAACTTCCTGCTAAGGGATGGTGACTCCTTTAAATGCGTTAACTCATTCACTTTCAATCACGTACCCATGATTGCAACTCGCCAGAAGGTGTTATCTGTGGAGTGCTGGTATTTACCTAGCTCTGCTCCCCTGAAATCTTACCCCCATCTTTCTCCTGGTTCAAGTCTCTGACTCATGCTCCTGGTGGATGGGACTACTGTCCCCGTCTACTGGGGGGGGACAATTGTCACTGCCCAAACAGCTAAGTCACCTCTGAAGCAGTTTCTGAACCTCTACAGTTTGCCCAGAAATTGTTTAGTGACAAAACATAAACCAGAACTCAGTATGTGACCATTAATAGTCACAAACCATACATGGCCTTGTAGCAGAACAGGGTTAATTTGACCAACAAGGTCAGCTCTGTGAGACAAGCATTGCAGTGTCTTCAACCAGAYATTGTACCCATAAAAATACTCCCCCTTCCTTTTTTTTTTTTCTTTTTAAAGTATATTCCACATGTAAATTCATACAGCACTATGAAAACATGAACAGAAATTTAAGAAAGGAAATTGCAGAAGCAGACCTTTATGGAAGACGTATCTGTGTTGCCCATGAGCAAGTTTGAACCTTCTTCCTCCCACCCTTCTTTCTGAGTGCTTTGACGCACACAATTCTGCCTATGAAAGAAAGAAGTCATTGTGGTAAAATTCTTAAAAAATTAAATTACTCTTCAGAATATTTGGACAGGTCCTAAAGTGGAAAGTGCATTTATAACATGCTAACAGCAGACCAGTCGAAATCTGCCCCACACCTACTTACAAAAACCCCTGAATTTTACCCACTTACATTTCCCTCTCTTCTGCTCTGTGATCCAATGCACCGGGTTTGTTTCTTGTCAGGTCGTCCAACAAGCCCAGTTCCTCACACTGGGAAAGAAGCTACCTGGGCACTTCACAAGAAACAGGAGCTGTAGATACGTTGATGTGTGCAGTGCCAGGGGCATGCGCTTGTTACAGTATATGATATATAAGCGTTTCATCTTCAGTTCAAGCTCTAGAGCTCATACTTGAAATATCCAGTGTAATCCCTAATGCGTCAACCAAGRTAGCAGTAACTATCATCCCTCTTAAGTACATCTGTTCTGGTAAGTGGACAGTATATAAGATGTTGGGTTTTTTTACACTGCTCCCCCAACACTGTTTAGGAAAAGTTCCACTGGCCCACATGATGATAAATAAGCAGAGTTTGGCCTTTGATACTTCAACTCTGCAAATAGCTGGTGCTTTTCTAAATGGATGGTTTCTTTTTTGGCATGCTTCTTGTTTCTCACTGCCATTTCTTGCAAGAAAGAACAGGTGAATAGGAGACATAAAGAGGAATTTGCCCTTAGTAAAGTAAATCCCAGTCTCTCTGCTCCAGCCACAGTGTGCTTTTTGCACAGTCCCATTGAGCGTAGAGGTACTGGGATGCAGGGACTGTATCTCCAATATAATGATCAGATGTAGAAGATTTCTGTATGGTAACATAAAAGAATCAAAAGGGGATAAATAAATAAATAAATAGAGAAGCGTGCATGGCAGGCTCTGCATTCTCAAAGTTATGTTTGCTACATCATCTTCTATTTTACTCATGTCAGAAGCCTCCCAAAGTCTTTACTCTGCAAGCATCACGTCCTCTTCCATGAGCCATATTCACTTGCACTGCAGCAAATTTTTAAGTCATAAGATTATACGCAGGCTCGGTTTACACAAGATATAGAAACATCACTTGGAATTTTATTATGGTAAAGATTCAAATACTGCAGCTTCTCTCTCTCTCTCTCTCCCCCTCCCCCCCCCCAATCCTTGTTTTCCCCCATTTTTTAGCACTTGCAAGTCGGTTTTCAGGGTGTTAATAAAGCATGGAGCAGAATTTTGGAAGGTGTCCAACTCTTCACCCCACCCAGATGAATACCTGGAAGCACACTGTTACCATGGCTATCCTGCCAGACTGAAATCAAACGTCGCCTCAACTGGAACAAATGTTGAAAAGATGAAAAGATGCCCTCTGAGACAGGTAAGCACAGGACTGACACAGCAATGCTTAGTTTACAGTTTTATACCTTTCTGGTAAATAATTTCATTTTACTCTACAAATCCTTTTATGGTAGGACCAGGCATGTTGCAAGCAAGTCTTAATGATGTCTGTTTTCAATGTACTTTATCTTGCTATTTTCTAAACTAATCTGATAATTTTGGCAAAACATAGGAGTTGATCAAGTTTAGGATTTAGGATTTTGCAGGACTATCTATTATCACCTGTGCTGCCCAGTATCTGGCAAAATAATATAAAGTGGTTTTCTTTGTGTGTCAGCGCTAGAACTGGCTGAGGGTTTTGTAGAGCATAAAATGCTTCACGTATATTGTTTTGACTTCAAAATCTTTCAGCAAACCCAAGGCAGGCACCCAGTGGAACTCTCCAGCCACTTCTACAAACTAATTTAGAGACAGGGACACTAGTGCTGTCTTGGGTCCTTGGCTCTAGCTCCAGCATTCTGCAGTGGAGGACTCTCTGCTTCCAAGGTCTGAGGTTTGGGTCCAGCACCTCCAGCTCATGTGTGCCAGAGGCACCTCCAAAAACCCTGGCTCCAAAACCACTGTTCCAAGGCTTTCTGGTCCTGTACCATGGAGTGAAGAGGCCGAGATTTCAGGTTCCCCCATCAACCACTATTGCCTCCTGGATCCGCAGTCAGGCCAATAATTTCTGGGTGCCCCACCTTACTAAAAGTCACCCCCCCGGGGTCCCATACATCCTCAGGAAAGCTGACGTGATGGTCAGTGTCATGGCTGAGTGGCAGGAGAGGGGTGGCAAGAGGTAAGGAGGCTTTTCATGCCAAGCTATTGGCCCCATCAACACACTCTGCTGTGACATTTTGTGAAACGCGATTTGGATGGAAACCACAGCAGAGAAGACGACTCACAAACCAGCAGAAAAAAACAGGCCAAAGTGAGTGTCGGTGCTAACTCAAAAACTTACTTTCCCGTGCAATCTGGCCCTCACCTGGACGCCTTCGCACACCTGGGGAACTGCTGTAACTTTTGCACCCTCACGCAGAAATGTCAGGTGTAATGCTGGACCCTGCACTCAGAGCCAGGCAAAAGTCCTTCCTTCCTAGCTCCCCATCCCTGCAAGCCGCCCAGAAGAGGCCAGAGGGTGAGAAAGGCCGTTACTTACCTCATTACCTTCCTCTTTTGTCTGCGCCAGAGGACAAAGCCCTTCTCCTTCAGAGTGGTAGGGTTGGCTCATTTGTCCTCTGTGACAGACGGGGTTATATCTCTGGAGACAAGGTTCCTCCCGGGTCTTCCTCCGTGACAACTGGCTCCATGGAGCCCCTGCCATCAGCCTCCATGTGTCTGGCACCGAGTCTGACCGTATTGATTTAGTAGTCCATTGTCCTGTGGGAAAAGTGCTTAGTGGCAAATACCAGAGCACGATCAATAACGCACAAACTCCAGAGTCTGTGTTAGAGCTTCAACGTCGGGCCTTGGACACCAGAAACACCTTGGTAGCATCACTGCAAACCAGGCATCAGTCTGGTGAAGTGAATGGGCTAAACCGGGAAACATCAGAAGCAGGCCAAGGACGTCCGCTTTGTGCGTCCTGCCAAAGTGTCATAAACCACCTGACTGTAACACATTAAGACTCTTTGAAAACCTAGGAGTTCAAAGGCGTGATTCTGATTTCAGGTACATGATTTTTGCACTTCTGAGAAGCCACTGATTTCAGTGCAATTGCTCCTGATTTTTAGAACTGTGAGCTCAGGCTCCAGCCCTTTAATTTTTAAAAAGCCAGCATCATGCTGTCACCAACCCCAAGCGTGGAAACATCAGCAGATCATGACAGATGTGTCACATCCTCCTTCCCCTTTCTGGACCCCACTCCCTGCTACCCACTAATACTCCCTACCATGGCACAAGTTAAGTCCACAGCAGCGTGGTGTATTCTTGTAAAACAAAATAGATGAGGTTTGAAGAACATAAACAGCAACGTACTAACCCAGTTCATCGTATGATCCCAGGCTCCAAACAAAAGGGCAAGGGTGGGGCCCACAGACCAGTCCAAGTGTCGGGTGGGTCCATGTTTTACGAAAGATAAGAACATATTCTATTAAAAAAAGTCTTTTGTACAGTTGCTCTTTGCGACCCTGAAGGGGGAAAAAATTATCTCTGCGCACAGACTGCAGTGGTGTGGGGCGGTGCAYGCACATACACGTACCCTTGCACTGGCGTTGCCAGGCATTGGGGATGTGTACATTATTCACAAGTCAGCACTGCCAAGGGAACGTCGATGGAAACTCCATCACCCAGCGGCAACATGGCAACAGATTTGCCCTACGGTATATTTTTATCTTGTTTCATTTTTAACTTGTCTTTTTCTTTTTTTAACGTCTTTGGTTATTATTGTAAATGACAGTTCTGGGATGCTGTCTTTTCCTATTACCAGGATTTACAAGCACTGGATGTTTATGTGGATGGGGATATCCACCATAATAATTTTAGCATCAAGAAAACATGAAAGTCTTCATGCTTTAAGGCGTTGCTATTCACATGACCTACCTACTCATGGTCCTGATACTGTCCACAGTGAGTCTGTTTTATGCGGGCCTTGCCAGGGCCTCAAATGTAGGGTGTCCCAGACTACTCCAAGCCAGTCCTCAGCCCCTCGAGGAGCAGCAGCAGGGCCCGCCAGCCCAGCTGAGCAGGGTCTGCACCCCACATCCTGCGCCCCGGTGCGACTGTGTGGGAAACCCCAGCAGCGATGCAGCGAGGAGCCCGGTTTTAAAGCACAGGCCAAGCCATCATTTTTAGCAATCTGAGCAAAGCTTCCCCTGGGGGCAGGTATTCCCCTAATTGCCCAGTACAGGATTTTTATCACTTTCAGAGGCAGAGAACAGAGAATTGACTGAATCACAAGTATAAACACCTTGGAAGTTTTATATTCCTTTGCTGTTATGTTGTGCCCACTGCTATGGAACGGCAGTATTTGGGTTCACATCCAGTCTTGAAAATAGATTTCTTCAAAGTTCAGGGAAATGTTTGGGTTTGGTTTCAGTCCAAAAGGAGCCAAATATAAAATACTGATCTACATGTGGGTTCAGACTCCCCAGACGCTTTTGACTGCTCAGATGCAAGAGCCTGGGGTTGGCCCATCTTACGAATCATCACMAAACAAGTGATATTACTGAGATGCAAGGAAATTAACACAGTCCTATGAAAGCAAAATAATAAATCAGTTCAATTTTGTCCTATTTCTTGAACAGGGAGATTGAAAATTTATGTGATTGACTTTCTGTAATCCACATGTAACTCTCAGCAATTCAGTCAAGGATTTTACTCCTAGCAGCATTTTATTCCTTTCAGGAAGGGTTAATTATGCCTAAACAAAATGTATGTTTCTTAGGAAGTAACTTTAAGTGTTTAGGAAGGCACATTTGCCTGTTTACCCTAAAGAAAATCAGTCCATCAAATTTAATGACAAGTAATATTGTCCTGAAGAGAAGCTCTGTAATTACCTACCTATCCCTTTCTATTCTTTGCAATTATTCACTTGCCATTATCTCCATCCTGCCTGATGTTTTCCTAAATCCTTCATGAATATAAAGTAAAGCAACAGTCAGATCAGTCATGATAGCTTTTTAAATTTCTGACAGGATTTCTGCAGTCAGTGAGAGGATGGTATGGAAGGGGTTACACTCTGTGTTCGAGTTCCTCTTTTTGTCCCCAAGGAGAGGAAAGAAGCAGAATACCTCCAGAAGCTAATGAAACATGGAAACAATTTGTGTACAAGCGAAAAACCAAGGTTTGTCGTCTCTCACTGCCAATAATAATACTTTATTTCCTATTTGTACTGTATAATGTTCAGGATGAAAAACAAGTGATATTACTTGGTAATTCCTGAAGATGCCATTTTATAGGTAGTGTGGCCCTGAGCTCACAGTAGGAATAACTCTGCATCCACACAAACGGGAGCCAGGAGCTACCTATTTTGTTTTAGTTCAGGCACCTTTGAAATCTCCTTGATGGAAAACTTCAGGAATTTAGGCTTCTTTGCAGAATCAGACTTTCAAATCAAGCCATCATAAACCAAATTAGAGCTCTCCATCTGCAAAGTAAATCCAGTTAAACCTCCTTTACTGATAGTATTTAAAGCCTTATTTTTGTCCAAAACCAGAGAAGGTGTAGGCACAGCACAGGGTAGGGCGCGAGGGTGATTACAGATCAGCACTGATTGTCACTGACAGTTTCCTCAAGAAAGAATTAGCGTCAAAACCAGTCCCAGCTTAACTAGGATGCAGCCTCACTGGCATTCATGGAAATTCCCCTCTATTTTCACTAGGTCTGGAAGTGTCCAGGGAAGAAGCTGAAACTGCCTGCCAGAACAATGCGCGAAGACACAGCATTTGGGCTGCCCGCAAATGACCACTCGGATAATTATAGCAGGTGTCAAAATCCCTAAGAATAGCTGAGAAACAGTACCTCCCAGCCCAGCTCTGGTGTCAGATCAACAGAGATAAAACAACAAACGGACGAGGTCCCAGTGGGTCTCCCCAGGCACCGGGAGCTGAGCTTGCTGGCAGGGCTCGTCTCCCTCCGGGAGCTTGTTTGCTGCTCCTGAAAGCCAACCCCTCTGCTGGTATCATGCATCCCTTCACCAGGGACAGCAGTTTGAGAGCCTGCTCTATGGCCCAGGAATGCAACCTAAGGCCAACAGCTTTCCTGTAATGTGTTTCCAGAGGTCAGTTGCAGCTGACACTTGCTTCACTGTATGCAGCAACTGCGTATTCAGTGACTGCCTTGGCCCATCTGCATTTTAAAGTTCTCATGAAAACCTCAGTGGGCTTGCCTTTGATAAAATAAGGTATAAAAATAGCACTACCATGCACCCCTACACACATACACACACTTTTTGAGGGTCTGCTACTCTGTTGCAGCCAGTTTCAAACTCACAGAAAACTGGAAAACTGCCGGCAGGCAATACCTCCTGGCTTGGCTGATCAGCACTGAGAAAAACCTGGAATATCCCTGGTGCTATCTGCTAGGTGCCTCATCTGCAGCAGGTTAAAGCCTCAGATCACATACCGATAGTGCCTGTATTTTTTCAGAATGGTAACGATGGGGCACCAAATGGTTATTACTAGAAATACTGTCCAGACCTGCCAGGTTTTAAAAAATTAGCCTGAGCATCATGCCGTATAATACTGCAGTCAGGCAAAAAAAGCAGATGCAGCCTCAGCCCTGTCATAGCTCTCCGCGCCCTTTGCATGCAGGTGCCTCACATCAGACATGAGCCCGTTGCACTAGCACATGCTGTGCTGTCAGGCCAAGGGCAGTCTCACCCCAGTGGCCTGGGTTTCGGCTCAGGCTGGATGCAGGTTCATGGTGGACAGCTTACAGCGAAGGCTGGGTCACTGCTTCACTATGTGGCACAGTTTCTTTCTGGTGTCTCTCGCAGCTTGCGTAGTGTTGCCATCATGCATTTAATTATAGCATGGACATATTCCTTATTGTGAATTAGGAGGCCCTGTTATAAAATGGCTGTTTCCTGATTCAGGTATAACAGGGTAACAAGTTGCAAGTGGAAATACAACTATGTTCCCGATAATTTCCTAACCCTCAGACAGTCCAGGATTTAAACCAGGTGAGAGCAACATTGCTTCGTCCTATCTATACAAAGTCAAGAAGGGGGAGCTCCATCTGTCCCTCCCTTCCACGCTCACCATGGCACTACAGCTTTAGCATGTCTAGCAAATACAGGCTTTGGAGATGGAGTTAGGGAAGCCAACTCGGTAACAAAGGATGCTTCAAACAAGAAGTCCCTATTGTCAGCTCCCTGCTGCTTAAACCAGGAGATAACTATTCAACAAAATGCCTAGAAAATCACATGAGGCAATCTGATGTTGGAAGTTTCTCATTTATTCCATGGGACCCAAGCAGCCTTATAGTTCAAATTTAACAGTCACCAATCACCAGTAGCAAATACATATCCCAAAGAAATATCAAGTGTACTCATCGCAACAAAGCCTACTACAGTATGTGTCTAGCCGTCATTAAATGCCGGCGCTGTTCTGGTCATATCTACGGAAGCTATCTGGTATGAGAGAAAACTCCAAGGGCAAATCCAGACTTTGCAGACCCATACAGGGCTAGATACTATGGAAATGAATTGCTAACACTGCTGACCAGCTCCATTGTTTAAAGCAGCGCCCTCTCAGACTTCAGCAATAATTCAACAGTGAAATAAACAGCTCTGATCAGATAGCTAGGGAAATTAGATAAAGAGCACAATAGCTGTGAAGATAGGAATATTTCATGACGAGTCATATATCAGTTTATTCCTGATTTAAGTCCCATTTGATTACTCTTTGTTAATACCTCACATCTGTATGAGAAGTCAGAAAGAAAGGTGAAGATCTTTTCAGACAGGATCTGTTTTCCCCCAAGATGACATGTGCATGCTACCTTCATGACTTAGCGCTCAGCCATCTCCGTGTGACTCTTTCATGTTACTTACTTAGAAATAATGACTGCAATTTCCTTAAAGCTAGTTTTTATACTTTAGTGGCTCCCGAGATACTAAACTATTCAAAAGTGCTCTTTTCCTTTACGTCTGTTCCCACAGAAGTCCAAGGCAACTCCTTTGAGTCTCAGGACAGCACCTTTGACAATTTTTTCCCACTATCGCTTTGAACATAAGCAGGTTAAACCCAAGCTTAGCACTTATTTTATACTGTCACATACTTATTTCTTTCAAAATAAGTCATTTAAATAAAAAAAACAGTAAAAAGTCCAAGATGCCTGGACATAATGGGATTAATGGGATCACCACATCGTTTTAATAGTATACTTTCTAAAAACGTTACCGAGGGGGCTGAACGTGATTGCTCTGGATGAAGGAAGCTGTGRGTAGCAGGAGTAAGCTTTCAGTGCTGGGAAAGAAGCAATCTCCAGCCTTGCTAAATGGAGCTACTGTGGAATTCAGGATTCGCCGTACACACAGCTGGCTATAAAACTCTTCAGATCATCCAGCTCTGCCTCTCCCCTAGAGCAAACAATTCTCTTTGCATTTCTTGTTGCTCTTATCAAAGGTAAATAGGCTGGGTATTTCATAGTACTCTAGGGTTTTTTGAGGATATTCTTAAAAGACTTGGTCAAGCTGGAGGACCCCAGCCCAGGGAGGAGAGGCTGTTCTCTTTACAGGTTTGGGGGGCTACTTTTTAAGCTAGCACATTGTGAAAGGTATCTCTTCTTCAGATAGTTTTGAGAGGTAGATTGATACCAAGCTAAAACATGCATATCTAGGTTTTATAACCATTGTAAATCATTTCAGT
Source organism: Phoebastria nigripes (assembly GCA_035582835.1). Taxonomy (NCBI): domain Eukaryota; kingdom Metazoa; phylum Chordata; class Aves; order Procellariiformes; family Diomedeidae; genus Phoebastria; species Phoebastria nigripes. The sequence continues at coordinate 958,773 of JAYKAV010001632.1, forward strand.
ATCTGACTGATTATCATAAATTCAATATTGCATCCTTTCAAACTAGTAAATTTAACAAAAGAGAGGAAAAAAGGCACATTTAACTGATGATACCGAACTACTGGTTTTCCTTTGCCTTTTTATGGACATGCCATGCAGCTGATGGCCAAGCATTCCCACCCAGTGTCCTGCTTTCAGTTTGTTGCTATGTGTCTTAGGAAGCTATGCTTTAAATAGCACAGATAATACCTACCATTAAATAAAAAGCCAAACAGCTTTGAAGTTTTAGTTTAAAACTAACCACAGAAATCTAAAAAACTGTCAAAGATTTATTTTCCTCCTTGTGGATCTGAATCTTGGTACCTCAGCTTCAAGCATACAGCATCTCCTTTCAGTGCATCTTACCCTGAGTTCCCTGGATTTGAGGACTTACTACCTGCAGTATTCTTACAAGCAATACTATGTTTTAATCACCATTAAGTATTCTCAATCCTAATTTACCTTCAGTAAAGTATTTTTAGGGAAATTACCTTAGCTTTTTTCCCCCAACAGTTCTATAGCCTACAGGAAGGAAAACACAGCTGTGGTTAGGAGAGCTACACAACGGAGGGAGAAGACTTTTCTGAGGTGATGAGCAAGTCTTAAGCATTGCATAGAAGTCCCAAAAATTTCCKCAGACTTACTCAGCCTCCTTTCTCTCCAGCTCTCCAAGAGTAGATTCYCTTCCTCCTGCAGATCTGATGTTGTAAGCTGGACCGAGCTGTAAATAGAGAGGACCCATGCAGAACTAGCAAATACCAAGTTTGTGATGGATTCTCTTTTCCAATCATAATGATAAATAGGTTGCTAATAATCTCTCTTATTTTCTCCAGCATAAATGTAGAGTAAATTCACTAACTGTACTAGTTATTTTGGAAATACACTACTGTAACTGAGGCAAAGGTTTGACTCTATTTCTTGATATAACACCAATATAGAATGTCTTAGTGTGAAAAATCTAAAAAACCCACCGTATTTTTGCTCAGATATAGTAAATGCAAAGTTAAATGTATTTAAAAAAAATACTACAGTACTGCTTAAGCAATAGGGTGAAAGTCACTGGCTTTATTTCACATTTATGCAGGAGTAGCAGAAATCAGAATCTAGTTTGTTCCACTCATTAGCAAAGGGATAAGCAGAGGCACTCACTTTAGTAACAACTGCAAATACAGCTTCTCCAAATTGCATGGCAAAGTTCTGCAGATGARAAGAAAATCTGAAGATAGTTTTAGATGAAAGGCTTGAACATTTAACAGTGATAATTATTTTTAATTTTTCACAAGTTACTACAACTAGATATAAGAAAGTTTTGAATACATTTTGCAAATACTCCACTATGGCCAAATCCTGCAACTCTTACTTGGGTAAGATATTCCAGTTGGGCTAATAGGACTCATCTCACAGATTCGTGCATCAGAATTAGGCTCCAAATGCATTTAGGATTGTAGCACAAAAGTCTCCACAATGCTGATTATTCTTTTAAGAAATCCGCAGTGTGTCAACAGGAACGCAGAGCATATCTTGGGTTGCATCATTAGCTTCAGTTTCAGGAATTACTAAAATCCCCTAAGCTACAATTTGTCATGATTCTCATTCTTGGGAAATCCTTTAAAGGGACTGTTAAAGTAATTAAGCTAGTGTCCTCGATTTAATCTTTAAGGCTGCCTAGCCAACATTGAGTCACTGTAGTCTTCTAGGTCAGACAGGAAAAGAATTGACGTCATTGCAAAACGCCACTGCGTAAGTGTCTCTCAAAAAAATGGCAGCCAAGTGTACACAGTTGGATAATCAGATGCTGTGAATAACATGCTGCTCAACAGGTGAGCTTAGGGAATTTGGCACTTCAGAGCTGAACCGAGTGTGTCCTTATGCGGATGATAAAAGATCCGTGATACACTTTCTCTGACATAACATATTTAGCAAACTTATCAAGATGTTTCCTCTGTCCAGAAAGTCAACCAGCCTATTAGGAATGATAATTTGGCACACAATATGCTCGAGGGACAAATACGATAAGGGATGTTTCATACAAAGGGGCTTCCACTACTAGTCAGTTATGTCAATCTGCAGCTAAAAACAGAGCAGCATAAAAATAAACTTTAACTCTTCACCCTGGGCAATTAAGCTGTTTTCTAACAAAATAAGCATGGCTTAAACAGGCACCAGGAAAGACAGCTACAGCTCTGCTGCAACGCTTACTCTTGAAAAATCAAAAACAAGCGTTTAAGCAGGGCACTGCATTCTAGATATTTTCCCACTTGACATTTAACATTTCCAAATTCCAGATGAACAGGAGCAGAACCACATAGTTCAAACAGGGACCCCAGTTTTCTCAAAACCTGAATACCCTTCAGACCAGAACTGTTCCCGTTCAGACTCATTTTTAGAAAAGTCACAAACAGGAAGCGCATGTGCTGCTGCCCACAGGCAAATGGAGGGAGAAGAAAGCTGTGTTTAGGCATACACTAACCTTGAACCTTATCCCAGTGACTTGTACCTGCCCCAGCACTAATCAGAAGACTTTTCTCATGACTAGCAAAAGCCCACATCCTTGCAATGATTTGAATGATTCAGAAATACATGTAGCTCTGGCTGTCCAGAATCCTTACCCTAATCCCCAGAATAGCCTCATTGTAGCCCAGAAATCCTTCCTACAGCAGAAATCAAAATGGCACATATTTGTTCTTTAAATATGTTAATGGTTCTGGTCTTCACTTTATCTCTAAGAGCTTTATCTATTTAACTATAAAGCTACCTCTGTTGGAGTTATCCTAAACCTAAGCCCAAACCCAACCCAAAGCCCACGTAACTCTTGGCTATCAATCACAAAATTCTTCAATTCGTTGTTCAGCCCAGTTCTGCCAATAAGACCAATGATACAGCATCCAGTAACAACCTCAACTCTTCATTCTTCTTTTACAGACACTTTAAACTAACCGTAATTTAATGGTAGCCCAAGGACTTCTATCCACAACAAGAAATCTTCCTCTGTCAGTACCCAGAGGAGCTGTGTCTCTAGCAGGACCTAGCACAAACCCACATCTTCCATACTTAGTTGTGAGAAACTTTACCCAGCCCTAGCTTGAACCCAAGATATTTTAAAACTTTGCCTTAAAATATTCTCACCTGTCAGACTGAACCTTCATCCCAGCCCTGCAGGGCTTGTAGGATCCAGCAGTGAACTGTCTTTACCTTTGTGATACTCAGGGCTAAGACTTAATCATAGCTGAGTGACCCTGCGTAGCTTGCAGCATAAACAATGATACAAAAAGCACACTTCAAAGCATATAGCTCTGCTAACTCCTGCCATCATCCTTATAAACATAACCAGGCTACAGTCTCATCTTGGGGTTAAAGTTTGTGTCCAGGACAGAGCTGATTTTATTACTGGACGTGCAAAACTACAGTAGTAGGATGAAGACTAAGCCAAAATGGTGAATGACTTCTGCTGAGTTCTGGCACAAATACAAGTTTTCTGTGCTGTACCTTACCCTACAGTTAGAGTTGGGCTTATGTTCTGGTTGGGCACAACGTGAGATGAAAAGATCGCTTTATCACTGAATTTTACAATACCTGGAGGTGTACAATGAGGGCAGGCACCAAGAGAGATGCCTGAAGTGGATAAGATGTTGAAACAACCAGCACTGACAGGGTTGGGCTTAATGGGCTATAAAAGTGGGGCTAGAACCGGCTAGAGCAAAAGGCGGCGTCCAAAGCCCAGCAAAGGCTGGAGGCAGTAGCAAAAGGCTTCAAATTTGCTAACGGGGAGTCTGTCAATCATGTCACAAGCCTAAGTTAAGCTTAGCATTGGAAATGGACTCTGAATTTAGGACAGTAGGAACTAAAAAACTAAGGAGGTTGCAGGATCCTACAGGGAGAGATTGAGGGTTATGATCACCTCAAAGCAGTGACTAAAGGTAAAGATGGATTAAGTTTCTGGTTTATGACTATGACAAAGTAGTTATATACAATTATAAAACTACCCAGAATATGCTTACTGTTAGGGCTGGAGGCAGCAGTTTTGCCTAGTGACCCAAATACCTTTCCAAAAGTCACTGTCTGAACTTGTCATTAGAAACCCTGCAGTTTTTATAGGATCCAGCAAAAAAAACTAGCTCTAGGCTTATTATCTTAGCTGTAGTGTCCTGGGCCCTACTCCTCACTTCAATACTTTAGTTTTAATTGCACCACAGAGATTTCTAGCAGTCACAGAACTACCGATGGAGTAATTCACACTGCTGTCTCTAACCCTATCCCTAGCTCTGCAGGCTGTGCAAGATCCAGCAATAAAGCCAGCTCTTCTTTGCCCCCTACTCTGAAGGAAAACACCTTCCCCAGACAAAATGCTGGCCTTGCCCATACTACAGTAACTCACAGCACTAACAATAAGCCACTAACAGAGCCTGCCTGCTCTGGCCCTTATCCCCATGGTGCCAGTCTTGTTCTTTAAGCCACTCCCCARTGCAGAAGCAGTTCTCGAAGTGGGATATAGTTTCTCATGAGGAGGCCTGAATCAGACCATGGACTGCAACAGAAAAACTGAATGTTTCCACCTTGACTTTGCCCCTCCCTCACTTTCACTCTTATTCTCCTGTTTCTTTTTCCCTCCCCTCTGGCCCTCTCCTCTCCACCACATCTGCRGCATTCCCGTCACACAACATTGATGCAGTGTGCATGGTGGAGTAGCGGGTGAGTTAGGCCAGAGGATGTTCAGTACACGTTTGGCAGCAGCTGGCTTGCTCCTCCCTTTGCCTCTCTCTTCCCTTTCCCCACCTCTCCTATCTTAGGGTCAAAAAACTGCAGGGCAGCAGCTGTCCCAAGCCCCATGGGGTCAGCRGTTTGCCCAGGGGATGCTCAGGCTGGCCAGGCAGGGTGACACAGTCAGGATGTCAAGCAGCATCCTCACAGGTCATGCTGCTGTGGGATGGGTGACTCCTTGTAAGATTTTTGGCATAAGCAAGGGGCCCAGTGACTGGGGGAGCCGGGAGCAAACCCTGGCAGCCCTGATGCTGCAGTGACCGCAGGTACCCGGGGAGGCAGGCAGGGAGGCAAGGCTGGGTGTACCGAGCTGACCTGACCCCCAGGGACAAAGAGAACCAGTTAGCAGTTAAATCTGCATGTCCCCACCAAGCTGCAATGTGGAGCTTTGGGAAGGGGGCGCAAAGTTGCTACAGCTGGAGGCACAAGGATTTTTTGGCAGTGGAAGAGAGTGCTGGGTATGAGGGAGGCTGGAGGTGCAGGAACAGGAGCCACAAGCAGCCACACAGATATGCAGGGAGGACAGYTGGAAAGTGGGGAGGGGGTCCAAGCTATAGAAAAGAAGTGAGATCCCAGTCTGGAAAGTTTGCATTTCCCTGGTTCAGGGGACTAATCTAGAACACAAGTGACCAACACTGAGGTTTCTGATCCACCACAGACATCTTGTGTGACCTTGGGCAGATTTCCCTATGCTGCACGTGCACAGCAGCTATCTTAAATGATACAGGATAATCACYTTTATTTTCTAAGAGTGGTGTGAAAGAATTAACAGAAGACTGTGAGGTGCTCAGGTGAATTGTAGGGGATGCTATAGCCATGAATCAGTCAATACTTCAGTGTATGAGAATATTATTTAACTAGCCCTAACAAATAACATACACCTATATCAGACTTTTCAATCAAAGAAACACCCAAAGCTTTTGCAGTTTTGGTGAAGAAATGATTCAAAACACTTAAGGTTTCATTTCCACTGCCTCTACTCAAATAAGGCCGCTGAAAAACAATGGGTCATAAAGTATATGAAATATGCATCTCCAGTAATATTCCTCAGTACTACCAAGCGATTCTTTTACAAAGCAGATATCTGATAAGTTGTTGTTTAAGTAGACTTGTGCTCTGGTAATTCAAACAGAATTTTTCCAGTTGCCTTTAATATCCAGTGCAGGGTGAAAGCATTGTAAAACCGGGGCATAGTGAGTTCTGGGCCACTCTACCCCAGTTTGCACCAGGAGACAGGAAAGCAAAGATGGGTGCGGTGATAATAAAGGCATCCCTGTCAGAAGGTGCAACATAGAGCTGGTAAAGCCCAGCACAGAGGGTGGCTGAGATTTGTGCTCAAAACCTCGGCGACTGTCTCCCTTAACCTTTAGGAAACCAGGTCTGAAAACACTGTGTAAACAAAGCAATCAAAAGGCAAATTCTAATGCAGCTAGCTACTTCTCTAAAACCAGACATAAGCATTTAGTCTCATCCTTACCTAGATGAGATTGTATTCTTCCTACAGATCTATAAGAATGATGTTTAAGATACATGAGTATTTAACAGAAAAGATGTCTTAATTTTCAGGAATGGTGTCCTAGACTTGGAAAAAGGGGTGGCCAGAGACCAAAGAGAAACAAGCCCTTCTTAGTTGGATTTTGAGCCTTCCAAGCAAAGCCAATGAGTCACAGTGTCCGGCACTGGCTCCCCACCTTGGTGGCTGTGCATGCCAATCCACAGCCCCTGCGTCTGCCACCTCGCCAAGCACCTTATTTACATGCCAACAACTTTCGCCCTCTTCAATCACAGATAATCAGGCTGCCGGGTAACAGAAAGGGATGGCCATTTAAAAGGCTGGCCTATATTTTTCACTATGTCAAAAACGTAAATACCCAATGTCATTTTAAGGCACTGTAGGAGTGGAGGGATAAGAGGGAGTTATCAAAGGACTAGAAATAGCTGTAAAATTTGGGCCAGTCTGTCTCTCGACCACAGCACTAAATTAGCGGTGAATGCGAGCAATGAACGGGCTCCCAAGAACCGTGAGTGAAATCTCTTCTGCTCARATTTTGAGCTAAGATTCTCATTTTCATTTCCTTAGGGCTTAAAGGTAGCAAATTTCCTTCCAGGAGATTCCACAGCTTCTACTTTTAATTTCCATCTATTCTGTTAACTGTTAAACGAGGCACATATGCAAATGCACTACTTCCTCCTCACCCTTGCGCTTGATCAAAATGACAGTCACACTGAAAGGATCATTCTGATGGTCACTTGGCCCATCACGCCGGCAATTACTTCTCCTACTGCATAAGTTCCCCTCCTTGAAAGGTTAGCCTGGCATTCCTCCTTCAAGTACTGTGCAAACTGTCGTCTTAGGGTAGCAAGAACAGGCTTGTCCAAAGGACAAGCATGAACTTGTTCACTTAGCAGTCCTTCCTTTCTTCTCCTCCCCCCTTCCCCCATTAGCATTGCACTTCACTGTGGCAGACGGAAATCTGAAACATGAAACGCTTAGCCCCTGGGAAGAATTTGTATCATCAGATATGAGCTAAGTAGTGTTTACCTCTAATTAAACCCTTGACTACTACAAGGGACTGTCTGGCCACACTATGGATTTGGTCTTTGGAATGGCAGCATCTCAACACTTCCTCCAGCTAGGAAATATTTTTACAGTTGAATGAGTCTCCAGAAACTGCCGTAAACAGCTACAATTTACGTACACATTTTATATGAAAACCACTCCTATTTTCAAAGTTTTCTTTAGATTTTGGAAATAGTTAACAAATCTTCTAAAATCAGCTGAACAAATGGACAAACACATTTCTATAGGATTTGGAGCTCTGAAGTTTCCATTTTTCAATGTATGAGATTTCAAAACGTTACATATTTTCAAATGATCGGTTTTGTTCAGGTGTTTGTAGGAGGCACTGGCAAAATTTGAAAGAGCAGGCAAGCTTATAAAAGCGGCAACTTTGTTTACAAGGCAGTTCCAGGTTAAGAAACCAAAGCGGAACAAAGTGTTTCTAGTGAAAACCTTTGCCATTTTTCGTCGCTGTCATTTGCCGTCGTACTAGAGGAATTCCAACCACGGGCGCTCGCTGYGGAAAGCCTCTGCTTGACTGGCAGAGTACATTACGTACAGTCAGGATACTGCGTCCTGCATTCTCATACCTTCTCCAGACCTGCCAGATTGGCTGTCAGCCTGCCGTAATAGGAGGTGCTCAACTGATTGCTAACAACAAACAATACTTTCGGATCTTTAATGGCTGGTAGGGAAAGTACAGTATGTGCTGTAAACTGCATTTCTTATTCAAAAGGAGAAACTGTCCAAGCAGGGCATATAAGGTATGCACAAAAGGCAACTAGGCAAAACCAGGTTATACTCAAAGAGCTCCAGGTTTCAACTTTACCTCAATGTTATTTCAGTGTCACCTGAAGCATCTGACAGTGACAATTTCAAAAGCCACTAGCTATCAATAGCGTTGATTCAAGAACCCATAACAACCTCAGCTTTACGGCAGACAGTAGGTAAGCCTGTCAGAGATCTAAATAAAGTAGATGAATGAATGCAACCGTCTGTCACATGTGCATTGTGTGCAACAAAGGTAAATTTAAGTTGAGCTAAGGATGTTTTAAGAGCAAGTGTGCAAAGCTGAGCTTCTGAATAGGTATTATGTCCTATCAAGGACTCATTGTTTAGCAGATCCTATATCTAACAATGCCTCATTGTGAAGGCTCCAAAGATCAGTGCATTAAATACCAGTTTTTCAGACCCCTTCACATTTTCAGTGTCTTCCAGTGCTGCAAACACTTGGATAGTCTTGCTACACTCATACCTGTATGTGCGCCTATTATTGGCTGTGTCTACGCTATTTCGTGAATGGGAGAAATAGCTCAGATCAATGGCTTCAACTCTTCAAGAATTTTATTCTGTCCCATTCCAAAGAAATCTCCTTTTTGGGATATTGGAAAGCTACTGCACATGTGAAAAAAGAAATCTGGATTTCACGAATGATTCCACCTGGATGGCTACTTCAGACGGAGACCAGGAGAAATAGCATTGTGTAAGGCCATGGATTAACATGCATTTACATGTCCAGGCTCTGTGTGTGCAACCGGAGGGAGGATATGGCCTGCTACAGTAGGAGAGATTCCGGTTCATTATACTGTATGTAGGAAGTGGCTTTATGCAATGCTGTCACGGGAACAGGGAGACAAGTAGCGCTTCCTTGCTGACAGCTAAGTATGTGAAAATGCTGTAATCTGATTACCAAAAATGAGTGGAAGACTGATGACAGAATCAACATCAGAGCAGCACGATGGTGCAGAAGTGCCAGGTGGGAGATCTCCACAACTCTACTGCAGAGAAGGTGAGACCTAGCTCTGGATTTGTAAAACCAGTGTAATGAATTGCAGCAAACGTTTAATTCTCAACAGTTCCAGCATAAGATACGTTCATGGGGCAGACCTGTGACACAGGTGGTGGTGGTGGGGTGTCAACAGCCCTCTCAGCCATTAAGGTTGATTAAAATCTGCATTTTCCTTCTGGCGTAGCCTCCACAARGGACCCCTTGGGGGCAGGTTGGAGGAGGAGGAAGGCGGAGTGAAGGGGAGGTGAAAGGGGGGTGAAGGGGGAGGAGATCTTTGAAACCACTGCTTAGGGATGACAGGGGGATGCTTTCATGGCTCTGGCAGCTCTCTAAACCTCTGCACAGGTACAGGCAATCTGATGGGTTTCAGAGACAACTAAAACCACTGCTCCTTTTGCTGGCAAAGAAAGGTGAAAGATTACTATGAATGCCCCACCCCTGCCTTTGAAAAGTAATAGTTAACAAATGCCATGCAGCAAGTTTGGTAGAAAGATTTCCCTGGGCTTGCCTCCCAGACTAGTTATTTTCAGGTTTGTATCCCAGATTTTGCAAATGTGAATCTCTGCTCCAGCTTTGTGCCAGCATCACACCAATGCAGGGCATGCAATTAGCCACCAGCACCATAACGAGAGGAAACTGTACACTCCAGTTTTGTCACTGGATAGCAAATCAGCTTGCTGGCAGTTTGAGCTAACTGAGCTGAGCTGGGTTTCTGAGCAGTGTATGCTGCATTCAGCATATCCTCCATAATAAAGGCATCCTTTTAATCAAAATCTGTACATTTTACACATGCCTGAAGCTCCTCTATAACAGCTCAAAACTAGTGAATTAAGTATCAATCACAAATTCCTGCATGTGCTAGACTTGTCATTTTGAAGCATCTTTAGAGACTAAGGGGAGCGAGGGTCTGTCTACATAAGGATACAATGAAGTTCAAAAGGCATGTCTGTAAAGCATTAGAATTCGGTGTAGAACGTGGTGACATCAGCTGTGAAATCAGCCTTATTAAAGCACAATTAAGGGTAAGGATGTTTTCTTCACCTGCGTATTCTAGTGCGCTTGTCACTGTGTTAAGCTAATTAATTTACAAAGTTCCTCCCTTCTAGAAAAATTTCCCATTCCAGAAAATCAGTATAGTGGAGCTACTGCCAGTTCCCCCTTTCTCCACTCCCAGCAGCCTTACATTAGTGTGAAGAAGGAAAAAAAGAAAAAAGTCTGAACCTGTCTGTGTTCAAATGTAGCAATCCCCAGTACTCAAATGTTTCCGACCAGATTTTATTTCCAGATTATAACCGGTGAGAGATCTGACTCTTAAATTGACCCCAGGGAGATGTAACATTTAAGTTCAGTGTCAGTTTTGAACTGCAATTTAAAATGAAATGGCAGTCCTTCAGAGCAGCTCAGCTCTGCAAGTCAGCCAAGGTTTTTCAGGCTTGGGCTAGCTTAGAACGGTTCTGACTGTGATTTAAATTTTGTCAACACAGAAGTGCTCTCTACTATGTCTTCCCATGGCATTCAGTGGCCCTGAATTTCTGGCACTCTCCTCCTTTCCCTCAAAATTGTAGAGTTTTTATCTGATTAGCTGTAAGTGATCTTGATAACTACTCAGATCTAGTTATTTCTTGAGTTCATTGCTTGGAGATCAAACATTACATCACAAGAACTTAATCCTGTTCCAAATGAAGCCAAGGACAAAAGTCCCATTGACTTCAGTGTGTGCAGGGTAAGGTCATAAATCCTTGAAAAGCTGAGTGTCCAATTTTCAAATTAAAACATAATGAACTTAATAGTCATGGATTTAAAGGCTGTTACATTTTGCATCTTGCATGAGATTCTACAGCTGGGTTACAAACACTTTTTAAACTTTGATGCTCTGAGGGAGGGTCATTTTCTGGGAGCTCCCATCATTATCTATCAGGCCAGTACACAAAACACACAATGGAAGTGATACTGCCCTGACTGCAAACAATGTCTTTGGAAAGCTTCAAACAATTTCTTTGTAAACAACTGATCAGGGTAATTACATTTTCTAATCTGGAATGGTGCTGTGACATTGTTTCAGGTAACACATGAATCATGCTAAAGGGTTTTCCTCTGCTAACGCTGGCTACCTTATCTAAGCACGCTCTAGTCTAAGGATGGAGACCTAAGCCTGATGAAGTATTGTACTGGCACTGCAGGTAGTGGCTCCACCACCTGCCCCCAAGACTCCTCCAATCCACTGCTGCTGTTGGGCAGACAGCTCGCCAGGTAATTAAAAAATCTGAAGAAAGCTGTGCCTAATGCCTCATGATCCCAACTCATTCTCTCTAGGAGATGAGGYGTCAGATGGGACAACCTTGCTGCATATCTGAATGATGCTGAGTCCAGGTGAGAGAGCTACAGCCTCGCTTAGCAGGAGAAGGCAAACATGGCTTTGATGACTTTGCACTTGCTAATGAACACAAATGACCTAAAACACAATGAGTGCGTCTCCCACCACCTTTAAGCCAAGTTGCAATGTAATAATGTGGCTGTCAAATCCTCACCACTACATGGGATTGTGTTAACAAACTAGTCCAAGTTTATTACACAAATCATGATTAAATACTTGCAGAAGAAGCAGCTCTAGCTTTCTGGTTTGTTTGGTTTTGTTTTTAACAGCAGTTACAATGGGAAAACTGCAGTATGACCTGCCCCTGCAGTATTCTTTTATTCTTCAATCTCTTGTCGTAGATGCAATCTGTACACTGCTTAATTTTTGTTATCATTGCCTTGGATATCTACCAGCTATGATTGTCATGATTAAATCAGTATTAACTTAATTACAAAGGGCTTTACTCAAGATAAACAGTAAAGAAGTGATCCAGAACAGTGAGAACTGCACTGCTGAGGACGTCTAGCAAAAGCCCTTCAGTTTCTTTCTTTTTTTTTTTTTTTTTCAATCCAGATGTGTTGTTTTTGTCAAATCCCAGAAATGAGATCAGTCTCTCACCTCTGAGTCTGACCCTTGAAGTYAGCCCCATCAATGCCTTTGGCCCTGATTTCTCTTTACTGCCTTCAGCAGCTACATTTTTCTCTTCACTCAATGCCACTGGTGGTCTGCCATGAGTCAGACACTGAGGGTTTCCCTAATTTCCTCYTCACAGTGCCATGAACAAAGGACATCAGGATTTGGCGCACTTCCCATGTTCATCTCCTGCTCTAAGGTATTCCCATTCTGCAAGATGAATCATTGATATAATTATGATGGAGGGAACCATTTCATCTCTGCTCGCCTCTCTTATTTGACCTTGCAGAAGTTTAGTTGTGATTTAGACACCGAATCTGTCCCAGCTGAATTCAACAGCGGAACTTCCATAGATTTTAATAAGAATATCAGGCCTTTTCTAATTAGGATAGTAATCATATATTGCTGACACAACAGCTGATGATCTAACCTTTTAAAACACCTTTTAAAAAAATCTCAAATATTTCCACACATTTTTGAGAGTACTGCATAGCAAATATACATAAGTCACATGTAAACAGACAGCAAGGGACGTTTCAGCATTTCAGGTGAAAAGCTCAGTTTTCCACAAATTATACAAGATTTGCTTAAAAKTTTAGGAGTCAAACTAAGTTTTTCATAGACCATGGTCTCTGTATTCAGCTGTTTGATTCACAGCCTGTGGCCAACCACTCTCTATTCTCCAGGGAGAAGCCTGGAAGAACTTCCATCAGGTGAAGTGTAAACGTCCTGGTTTTCCTCAAAGTCCTGCCTTCTCAATAGACCCCATTAGCATTCTCCTGAGTACTATCAACAGAAAAGGAGACATGGCATTCAGTACAAAATTCAGACTTGTGGTTTTTTTCTRCCACCTGTCCTAAAAAGAAAATACTTCCAGATAATGAATGTTGCCTAATTTCTCACRCACATATGTCCAGAAATTTATCTTGTTTTCCAATAGCAGAAGARGGAGCTATTATTACACCCTTTCTCACTTTCAAGAGTTGAAGTAGGGTCCAGTTTATTACACATTTCCATGGGATGATACCAGAAAGGTTAGGATGAACTAACTCTTCCCTTATGGTGGCAATTTCTTGTATGATAATTTCGTGTATGACAATTCTTGTGTGACATTTCTTGTATGACATTCCTTGTATTTTTTCTTGTATTTCTTCTGTAAATTTTCCCTAATTATTAAATACTTTCTCCAGAGACCTGGAAATAACTTAATTAGGGTTGTGTCCTTTCTATTCATTGGTATTTTCTTCATTTTGGCCAGTGGGACAACCACTTGCAATCCCCTCTGCTGCTTTTTGGCCTAACACAGGGTAGCATGCTCTTCTAAAGGAGTTAGACCTAGCCTCATCTGTGAAGCACCAGATAAATCGTATCTGAGACTAACCACTCATATGCAGGTTGARATTCTGTGATGCAGAGAGGTTAGAGAGCCAAAGTTATGGGATGCAGGCTAGTTTCTTGTCCATGGACTTCTGGCAAAAGTCAGAAAGTTAAAACTCAAAGACAGAGAATAGAAAAGACCTTCCTCTGGAGGAAGGGATGATGGATTTGCTGATAYTGCATACACTGTACATCCTCTCTGGCTGACAGAAACTTCATAAAGTTCAACAGAACAAATGCAAGGTCCTTAGGGACAGAAGAAGGCCCTGCAACACTACAAGCTGGAGACCACCTGGGGAGGGAGCAGCTCTGCAGAGCAGGACCTGGGGTGTAGAATTTGTTGAACATGAGTCAGCAGTGCGCCCTTGAGGCAATGAAAGCTAAGCACATGCCAAGCTGCGTTAGCAAGAGAGCAGCCAGCAGCTTGAGGGAAGTGGCTGTTCCCTTCCAATTGGCACTTGTGAGGCCACGTTTGGAGTACTCTGTCACGTCCAGTTTTGGGTTCCTCCTAGCGCTAACATGCTAGACTACGTCCAATGGAGGGCCACCAAGACTGTGGTGACATGGCATTCAAGGAGGGGCTGAGGAAACCGGGTTTGCCCAGCCTGGAGAAGAAAAGACTGGGGGTGGAGGGGGATCTGATTGTAATCTTCAACTGCTTAAAGGGGTCCTACAGGCAAGATGGAGCCAGACTGCTCTCAGAGGTGCACAGCCAAAGGACAAGAGGCAATGGCCACAGGCTGCAGCCAGGGACGTGCTCAGCAAGAAGAAAAAAAATTCAGGTAAGAGTTGTTAAACCCAGCCAGAGAGGCTGGGGAATCTCCACCCTCAGATACTTTCAAAACTCGACTAGACAAGGCCATGAACAACCTCATCTGGCTTTCAAGTTAGCCCTGCCTGGAGCAGAGGGTTGGACTAGATGACCYCTAGGGGTCCTTTCCAATCTAAATTATTCTGTGATTCTATAAATAAGGTAGAGGTTGCAAGGAAAAGGACCTAAATCAGATTCAGGAGTGGCATGAGTCTTTCCTGTGTTGAGAGGAGAGAACAAGCCTGCAGGCTGTTGCTACCGCTGACCTCTTAAGGGCTGGATGATTGAAAATCACTCCTGGATGCAGCAGAGCGTTTGTTCCTGGCACAGCACTTGCATTGAGCCATTCCCAAGTTTCTCTAAGCAGTGGCCTTATCTGGGTGGAGTGCTGTCAGTCAGGCATTTTTTCCTTCAGTTTTGCCTCACCCCTTGCCATCACAGTGCATTAAACCCAGCCTGTTAAAAGGACTTACCAAACTTCCACACTCAAAAACCAGGAGTGTGATTTTTGCAATAATTTTAATTTTTTTAAATACAATTTTCATTTCTTGGGAATTAATTTTTACCTTTGATGGCAGAAGTGTTGCAAAAGTAAAATGTACCAATTACACACAAATTCCTATTTCTAACCTGAATTAGAACACCAGTCAGCAAGAAGAAACAAATGGACTCGGACTAGAAATATTCTTCTCTCTTTCTTTTAGCAAAAAATGATTCTACTTAAGATAAACAAAGATCCATACATTTAGTTATTCAGATGACTTCAGAAAGTAATAGGCTGGAGTGACAACATTTTTCATGTTGGGTAATTAAACTGGTGGAATGTATACTGTAATTACTAATAAAAAAAATGTTCTGATACATTCCTTAGAAAAGTTTTACTCCACTACCAGCCACTGACACACACAATCCCCCTTACCGGTATTGAATCAAAATGTTTTACACTGATTTAAAAAAAAAAAAAAAAAAAAAAATTGAGTTTGATTTTTAGACTAGTCAGTTGGAGACAAAAAACATTTTCATCTGATAATGCCTGCCCAACAGACTATTAAAGCTGTCTTTTCTTAGCAAAAAGTATTGGAGTTTGGATTTTCTTGCTGTAAGTAAGGACACGTAAACCTTGAGCAACCTCGTAAATGCAAGTAGTTCTAGTAATGTGGCTTCTCTTGGGTTTAAGTTGTTCCCTGCTCATGTTTCGTAGGGTGGGGGCCTATGAGAAGTGTAACAACCTATGGCAACAACGACAAGAGAAGGCTATGACAAATAAATTCAATAGACTTTTTAGGATCATGCATGTTTCATGAACAGTCTGTCACTGCATTGTTTAAACTCCCCAAATTTTCACATTTTGAAGAAGATCCTCATTTTTATCTCTCCATCATAGAAATGTCATTTTGTCTCACATTTGACATGCCCCAGTTAGTCATTTTTGATTGTAGGAAAAAAAAATCAAGAGAAACATCTACACTATAAAATTATCAGCAAGCCTGAGAGCAGGCTTGCAATGGGAAACTCCATCATCCTGGTCCTCATTCAGCCTGAACCACTGCCTTTTAGTCCAGGTGGAGCTCAAACTCTGAACACCCATATTGTGCTTATGATGACCCAGACTCCATAGAATCATAGAATAGTTTGGGTTGGAAGGGACCTTTAAAGGTCATCTAGTCCAACCCCCCTGCCGCGGGCAGGGACATCTTCAACTAGATCAGGTTGCTCAGAGCCTCGCCCAACCTGACCTTGAATGTTTCCGGGGATGGGGCATCTACCACCCCTCTGGGCAACCTGTTCCAGTGTTTCACCACCCTCAGCATTTCACTGAAGATATCTTCCAGGGACTGTAATATCATACCTGATCTGTCCAGATTGTGCGAAAGGAAGGTCAGATCACATCACAGTGCAAGTGTGATCCGCCTTTCCCCTTAGCACACCACGGCTGAAACCAAGCCTACACCCAGTGTGAATGTGGGCATGCATTGCACGGATGGCTGACAAGCTGAGTCTCAGGCAGGCTCATGGAAACAGCCTTACCCAGCAGTGGAAGCAGCCTCAAGCTGGTCAAAATCGCAAACATGATTCCAAAATGTGTCCTCTGTTCAGCAGACGACAATTTTATGAACTTCATTAAAACCTTTTCTAATCAGTTGTTTCTGTTTTCAGCTTGATTTTGGGTTCAGTTCCTCACTAGTCCTTACACTATTTTCTTATAGTCAAGCGCCTACTCTCTGAAATATGTTAAAGTGAGCACTTTCAGACAGCAAATTGTCTTCTTCATTTTCAAGGGTATCAAACTCAGCATTTTCTTGGCCTTTAAAACTGGGAACTCAAAAAGACATGCAAACATTACATGCGCTAAGACATGGAAAGAAAAGACTGCTAATGTTAGCTCACATGTCCCTAGCTCTTGCCTAAGTAGACTCCAGTGTCCAGCAAATCACATGGATTTTAGTGCATGCTGCCACATTCCAGTCCTTTTGCAATGCATGGCAAAACTCCCAGTGATTTGAATAGGAGTAGGTTTTAATGCAAAGTTGGCAAGCCTGGAAAAAAATAAAATAAAGCAAAAGTATTTTTAAGTCTTCGTGTTAGAACAAAAAGCGTCTTAGAGGCTCTATATCAAAAGTGAAAACTGAGGCTGGAACTTAACTCCAGCTTCATGCGTACTTCTAACCTTTACGCCAGTATACTGACCAGTTTCTTTAAATACAATAGAAACTCTGCCACTTTGAAGATAAGCCCTCACAGTTAGCTTAAAACAATAATTCTGTACTTTCTTTCCTGTTTCTAGATTTATTTTAAGTATTAGTATAAAATGTCAGAGTCTGATAGCAGCCAGATCAGTTTGTATAAAAATCGACTGCCTGTTTGTAGTATATTACGGGCTATATTTGACACAGGAAAGCACTTAATCATGAATGCTATCAGCACACCACACCCATCTTTGTAAGTGCCTTATAAGCTAGATTTATCACCATGAACTTGAACTGGATAGAGACAAGTAATAATGAATAATGCAAACTCCTTCTGCGGAGGTAGGGTTAAAGGTGTATTATCCACAATAACGACTGCCAGACTACAGTTCAGAAGCCGTGCTCGTATCTGTCAGCGGCACAGAGGCATCAGGACCAACTCTCTTTCACTTTGGATTGATGTCCAGAGGACTATTTCCACTGGAGTCATCAGGCCCAGATAAACAAAGTTCAGATAAAAGAGAGAAGAATCTGTTTCAGTTATATGATCACACAGATTCTGCCATTTTAGGTATTTTATATCTCTTGGCTCATTTTATTTGCACAGCAGACCTGATGGCCCTTCAAAGACTTAAATAAAACCCACAAACCCCTTTGCCACATATTAAGTTTGTTTTTATTTCACATGTCTAATTTTTTATCTTTATTCTAGCTTTTGAGCTCCAATATACCACTTTTTGGAGGTACACTTCAGAAATATCCTGAAAAATGCACACRTTACATAGGGGACAGGACCTTCCTCCTTTTCTCTGTTGACTCATGCAAAGAGTACTGCTGCCTCCTACAGAGGCTGCCCCTGTCACCAGCTCCTCCATCCCTCCACGTTTCTGTGCCTACCACCATGCAGAAGCTTTTCCAAGCTCACATACAGAGTCAGCAATGGAGAGGGAGCCGAGCCAGCGTGGCCAAACAACTTAAGCCATTCCCCCAGCTGCCCTCTCCTGCCCTTCTCATCTCCCCAGCTCCTGCCAGCAGCACTCCCCAGAGAAGGGAAGGATTTGGGTGGCTGTAGGGGCTGCCTCTCCTCTGGGCTGCCTCTGACCCCCTGCCCACTTTTTCCCTGCCGCCACCATGCTCTACACAAGCCAGCCCATGGGGGATGGAGGACAGAGCGGTGCAGCAGGAGTCCCATGGGGCTGGGCCTGGACCAGAGATGCTGTTCTTCCCTTGGCAGACCGTGTCAAGAAACCAAAACCTTTGCAAGCAAAGCAAGCAAAGAATGCTACCAAGAAATCACAGCATTTGCAAAAGCTAACTGGGGAGTAAGCTGTGACAGTCACTTTGAGATATGCTGTGGACGTTCACATTTTTTGGCACATGCTCACTACTGAATACACACCGTTACCTATTTATGACATTTGTTCACAGCAGCCCAGTTAGGAACCACATTTTAAAATCTGAGCCCTTGCGTATTGCCTTGATTAAAAGAGAGGAATTTTGACTGGGTTTTATCAGTATATTAGTTAAACCTAACTCAATCACTTTTCCTTATAGAGGAAGACAAAGCTTTTGACCCTGTATATCCTCACAACTTAAACACCACTTACTGGAATAGTGCTAAACCCTCAAATGCTTTGCAAGTAAATGCACTCGGAGGAGTGTTACACATTCGTGAATCACTTCACCCTTCACAAATGCCTCTAACTCAAGCTAGAACAGGAAAGCTACTGAACAGCACGCTGGAATATACTCAGCAGTTCAAGAGAAATGCTGAAATATATATAGAAATACTGATTAGGTAGAACATTGTTTTCTCTCTGGTGAGAAACACCCTGGAGTTTCCAAGGATCAGTTTTATACCTTGTCTGAAAGATGCCTCCTTCAGCGGACGGTGCCCATCATGCGGTGGTGAAGGACTTCTCCATGGTGACTCAGGGGGCAGCGTGCCACCTACCACACTGAATCACCAATGCTTCCCGGAGCACCCATGCATTCCCAGGTGGCCCAACCTTGCCAGCTTGGGATGAGGTAATATGGCTGCAAACTAAATAAAGACAGAAACCACTGAATTGAATTCAAAGGGATATGGCAGAATAATATATTTTGGATTTTAATAAATTAAGGTCATTCTCATTTGGGGACATGAGTCTTTCCCCACCACGCAGGACAGTCACCCATCCATTCAATAACTTATTTTTGGATGTTGCTAATAAATTTTATTAAATTAGTGAATTCTGTTGCTTTACTCCCTTAATACACTTATTCAACTGCATAATGCTGTACCTGGAAGAAATAATGGGTTTGGTACTGGTAACGGTAAGTTTAAGCACTGAAAACCAACATGACACTAGGAAGTGTGTCCTTGATCTCATCACTCTAGTCCTAACCTTTTTAGTCACAAATATCATTAGTGACCATACAACTGATTAACATCTTAAAAAAATACAGATAAATTTTCAGCTGAATCTGGCAACCAATACTATGGACTGCCAATTTATTCATTAGAGGTAGTCATCCACAGTTACCAGACCTAAGCTCAAAACAAGGTAGAGGAAGGAAAAAAAATCTATTAATGAGACACCATTGGTATTCAGGGCTTTACATTACATAAGCCATTAAATTAGAAAGAGAAAAATCAGGATAAGAAGATGCACAGAGCAATCAAGATTGTAAATCAGCTCACTCCAGGTAGATGAGACTAACAATTAGCTTCAGAAAGAACAGGGCTAAAACTCTGAAAAATCTCACTGAAAGCTCAAACAGTGGTTAAATACAAGGATTTTGAAAGTTTGGAGATTCTATGATAGACCTCACCCTCCAAGTGATCTGTAAGTTTCCCCAAAGCACTGTTTAAGAAAATAATTCAGATATGATGCATTATACCTGGAGGTAAACAAAACAGCAAACCCACAGACAGATAAATAACAGAAAATAAAGGCAGTACTTGTGAAGTGGGAAAACTTAAATTCGCTATTAGAGTAATGGCAAGTGAATGGCCACCAAATTAAATGGCATAGACCTATTTCTTTCATACAGGTAGCATTAGAAAGAAGTATTAATCAACCCTAGCTCATTAAATTGCTGGGACTTCTCAGCCACTGCTTACCCACGGATTCCTAAATCTGTCATCTCTGCTGCAAGCTGCTTTTCAGGGYTTTGTGGCCAGATTTATCCTCAAGGGTTCTGCTGTGGCCTACAATTAATGACACAGAAACAGAAAATAAAGGATTATGTCTAATAATCACTTTTAAGGCTACAGAGATTGATTAGCCCTCTTCATGACATAGACAGTGGGATCGAGTGCATCCTCAGCAAGTTTGCAGATGACACCAAGCTGAGTGGTGTGGTCGACACGCCTGAGGGACGGGATGCCATCCAGAGGGACCTGGACAAGCTCRA
Source organism: Phoebastria nigripes (assembly GCA_035582835.1). Taxonomy (NCBI): domain Eukaryota; kingdom Metazoa; phylum Chordata; class Aves; order Procellariiformes; family Diomedeidae; genus Phoebastria; species Phoebastria nigripes. The sequence goes on from JAYKAV010001632.1 coordinate 979,161, forward strand.
GAARTGGGCCCGTGTGAGCCTCATGAGGTTCAACAAGGCCAAGTGCAAGGTCCTGCACCTGAGTCGGGGCAACCCCCGGGATCAATACAGGCTGGGGGATGAAGGGATTGAGAGCAGCCCTGCCAAGAAGGACTTGGGGGTACTGGTGGATGAAAAGCTGGACATGAGCCAGCAATGTGCGCTCGCAGCCCAGAAGGCCAACCGTACCCTGGGCTGAATCAAAAGAAGCGTGGCCAGCAGGTCGAGGGAGGTGATTCTGCCCCTCTCCTCTGTTCTGGTGAGACCCCACCTGGAGTACTGCTCCAGCTCTGGAGCCCTCAGCACAGGAAAGACATGGACCTGGAGCGGGTCCAGAGGAGGGCCACAAAAATTATCAGAGGGATGGAACACCTCTCCTATGAAGAAAGGCCGAGAGAGTTGGGGTTGTTCAGCCTGGARAAGASAAGGCTYCGGGGAGACCTTATTGCAGCCTATCAGTACTTAAAGGGGGCTTAYAAGATGTGGAGAGACTTTTTAGCAGGGCCTGTTGTGACAGGACAAGGGGTAATGGTTTTAAACTAAACGAGGGTAGATTTAGAYTAGATATAAGGAAGAGATTTTTTAGGCTGAGGGTGGTGAAACACCAGCACAGGTTGCCCAGAGAGGTGGTAGATGCCCCATCCCTGGGAACATTCAAGGTCAGGTTGGACGGGGCTCTGAGCAAGCTGATCTAGTTGAAGATGTCCCTGCTCATGGCAGGGGGGTTGGACTAGATGACCTTTAAAGGTCCCTTCCAACCCAAACTATTCTATGATTCTCTGATTCTGTTTTTTTTCTTTAAAGTGAACTTGCATCATCTTTTTATCTGTCCTCTTTGGTGTACAAAGCAGATCACCAAAATGCCTCAGTTTTCATTACGGCTTAAATGTTCCCCCAGAGAAACTGAACATCGGCTGGAAAGGGGTTTTACAACACTGATACCTGGGAGATCAGGGGCCTGAAATGAAGGCCTAAGAAGTCCCTTTCAAATCTATGTTTGTATATTGTTGTTCTTACCTTCCATCACCTTGCCAGGTAATACTGCAAAGAGCAAAGGCTTCACCCCTGCCCTGAGCACTTGGTGTGTAATTCAAGGGGTGAAGCAATAGTGACAGCCCTAAAAGAGGAACGGAGAGCTGTCAGAAGACATCCCCACTGGCACATGCACTGAGCCTGGCTCCAAAACCCACATATGAGCCAAATCCATGTCACTACCTCAACGCTGATGCTCTGCTTGGTGCTACAGGCTCTGGCGCCTACCCCAGSTTGTAATGCACCAGCATCAGCTGCCCCAGGGGCTGTCCGAGGACTTTGCTTTTCAGGTGAAGGTGTCCAGTACCCACAACAGGACTGCTCGCTCCTGCTGCTCTGGCACACACACTTCTATCCAGCTAAGCTTTTAAATCCCTCCCTGCAGGAAGGAAAACACTGGGAGAGGTCCCTCTCCAGTGTCACCTGTCCAGGCTTTCTTCCCCCTGGCAATCTGGAGATGGTGGCTGCTGCTCCCCAGATCACCCATATCCACTCGTTCTTCTCATGGAGACAGCCTGGGTCCAAGGGAACAGATATATCCATTGGCATCTCCACAAAGAGCCAACAAGAAGACCATGTGGCTGGGTGCCTACAGCTGCACACTCCAGCCATGGTCCACCCGGGCTGTGGGGGGGCAGCTGCTATGGGGTGGGAGTCCACTGCCCCTTTCAGCCAACTGTCCCCACAGCCCTTGTGATGGGCCTGCTCATGCAGCCCTATGCTCAGCACACCAGGGGTTAGTGGCGGCACTACGAATGCCAACCCTCCCTGCTTCTATTTCTCTAGTGAGGACCTGCAGCTGGACATCATGCTTGGGGCTGGATAAATACAGAGGGAATGGGAGATGATGTCTAACCCCCACAATGTGGTGATGTGCCTCACAGAAAATTAAAGCATTGCGGTGGCAGGCTCAGTGCAGACCTACTCTGCATGTAGTGGTCTCTGCAGCTTCCCTAAATGCAATCTAGCATTTCTAGTGCAGGGTAAGCAGCAGAGAGGGAAAAATCAAGAACACCCRACTATAAGAATTTTGAAGGTGGAAGTAGATCCTTATAAAGCTACCCAAAGAGCTCATCTCTTTTGTCCAGCACCAGGATGCATGAATAAAAAATGCCTTACAGATCCAGCACAGGGTACTTAACGGCTGTCAGTATGCAGAACTGGCCACCCCAGCACCCTATAGATACGTGGCCAAGAAATTTAGTATTCAACTGTCAGTGCGATGTTAGTGGTGGCAGAGATGGCTGGGTTATGTGCTGTACCTTTTGAGGAATGCTGACACTGCCCCAGTTGCAGAAATTATAGAATCATAGAATCATTTAGGTTGGAAAAGACCCTTAAGATCATTGAGTCCAACCGTTAACCTAACACTAGCAATTCCACCACTAAATCCTTTCCATTTGTTTTCTCAGCTTTCACTCCTGTATTATTATTGTTTCAGCTTAGTCACAGTGTCTTTCAGGGACAAGCAAACCCCAGATTTCTGATGTTAAAAAACAAACAAACAAAAGAAACACAAGCAGAGAGGAAAAAAAATCAGGAGGAAAACTAACTCTCCTTTGTGCACTACAGCACAGTCAAAGCAAAACACACACCCACGCTCCCCCCTACTTTGTAGTTCACTTTTAAGCCGTGCCGTGTCCAACAGCTGGAATCTGTCTCGCTGTTGGACTGTGTGCAGGGATGTGCCAGAGATTCCCTCTTACTCCCTTGGGTGGAATGTAAAGAATTCCTCTCCTCATAGCTGGCATTCCTGTTGCACTGAGTCACTTTATAACCGAGACAATAACATACAAGTCTTGTTCAAACACTCGTAGATAGATACTGTGATTTTTTTCTAATGATATAAATATGAGAATGTCTATTGGATATGGAGCTTCCTGCCCAAAACCTGTATTAAAAACAGAGTAGCCCATGCTCATCACCTGCAGTTGAGACATACTTGGGTGTTCTTATCCCAACTTCCCAAAATTAATTTTTCAAGACCGGGGAAGGGGATTCAAATTCACAGCATAGCTATTGAAATAAATTTTACTCCTGGAAGATGCAGGAGTTGGTAATATGGTCACCTGCTCATTCCCCATAGTAGCAACCACCACAAGCACAGAAGTCTGTTGTGTTGTGTATTGTTCCTAAGCACAAGCCCGCCTGCTGCTTTACCAGCAGCTTTAGAAAGAACATGTCTTCTTGTCTGACATGTTTGTACTGCAGTGGTGGGGTAGAAATAGAAGGGTTTGGGGCTTTTTTGGTTTGGGTTTTTTTTAAGTGATTAGTTGGAAATACAAACATGAGTCAAAAGTGAATATGGGTCACAAGCTGCCAAAGTTGTATTTCTACTCTGAAGACATTATTAGAGATAGTTGAAAACAAATATTGCTGTTATCACTGTCRTCACTGTTAGGTGAGATTCTGATGGAACCCAGTGCAGACAAGAAGAGGAGGGGAAGGAGATGGCTCTGATCTTCAGTTCAGGTTCTGTTTATTAACAACACACAAAAATTGAGATGTTTGCATTTGTGGTTCTGGAGCAAACTGAAATGAAGAGAAGTCTTAACTGCAAAATTAGGGTTTGGGGTTTGGACCAATTTCCCCCTGCCTTGCCAGGCTGAGGTTGTCAATATTGGTGATTATTGTCCATCTGGGTACGAGACTGTATCTAATCAGGGAGAGCATGAGAGCTCTGCATGCGCCAGAGAAACACTGTTTCATGGTGTGAAGTAGTCACCCGTGATTGGGTTATGCTTTATTACACTCCAAAGATCTAAGCAAGCTTCTCCTTGTACCTTTGCTCACATGAAGTTTCCTCCTTTCTATGCAGATTGCCCCAATCTCCGCTCAAGATTAATTGTGTCAGCTTTTCATTATGTGGGTTTTAGATATTTTATTCAGCTTTTTATAGCTTCTTTTTTTTTTTTCCCCTGGAATGTGATGTAGGAAATTTGGAATTACAGGATACTTTAGCTTGTACTCTGTGCAGAATAAGGCTATCTTGCCATTCAAAAGTAGATCTATGGAAAATAACAGGATTAATGGCTCAACAAAGTAAATTTTTGCTTAAAGTAGTTTGCTGGTACTGTAGCCCATGAGTGAGAGGCACAGCTCCTCTACAGAGCGGCCAAAACTCTGTTGATCAGGCCAGCCTCTTGGAATATTCCTTAAATTCCTGGCCTCATGTCTCAGGGCTACTTCATGGTGGTTCAGCCTTTCTGATTTTACACACACAAAACCCAACAACTCCAGTCCCCCAACAAGGTCTTGGTTTCATCAATGCAGAACAGGAATAATTTTAAACTGCAGAAAAGTTTAGTGGTAAGCAAACATAATTTTTCATTCAGTCTATCCAATCCCCATCCGAGAGCCAAGGCCCTCCAAAAACTGACTCTGCACCTAACCACTTGTCCACCCAGGAATTTGGATTCTGGATGACTGGAAATATATCAGCACATTTCACACAGAGATAAGAGCTCTATCTTCTGCAAGAAAACTATATGCAGAGTATCCATGGGATAAGCTTTGGGAGCTATTTTACTATAAAAATGTAGATTTATAAGTGCACRCTTATAGATACTAGAACATGCTAAAAGGGTATTGGTGCATGGTATAGGCTAACTTCCACAGAGCAGGCGTCATTCGTGTTCAGCGTCTTTCTAGGCAAATCACTGGCGTTTAGCCAAGTAAAATTTTTTTAAACACAAGAAAAATGAAATCACTCACTGGAACTAACCTACTGATTCACTTTTGGTCACTTTTACCACTCAGTCCAAATGACTCCTTTTCCTGAGCTGGCCAGGATTACAAGGTACCAGCCAAGGGCAGGCTCTGCAGAGCTGCGTGGGAACAGGACACAAGCAGTAGGTGAAGAGCTCGCTGGGGAGTTGGGCTGGACCCTGCTGAAGGAGGGGCTATTTATTTATCCAATCTCTTATTAAAACACAAAACTTTGGTTACAATGCACACACACAAAAGATAAACTAATTATTTAAGTAACGTTTACTTACCTAGTACAAAATCATTTTTATACGTACCTTCCAAAAACCCTAAATATCTTCTTGCTGTAAAATAACCCTTTCTTTGTTCCTCTTTTTTTTTTTTTTTTTTTTAAAAAAACAAAATCAAAACCAGAGTGCAATGTAAGGAGTAGTGATATACATTTTTATATAGTAAGCACATGTCCTTTACAGAAAACTTTCATGTAGCTTTAAGTAGCACAGCAATTGCAGCTCTACAACCCACCGTAGGCGCAGGTGCCATGCCATGACTGCTGATGGGTCTGGACCATCTGGTTCCACTGGTCATAATTTCAAGAGCCATTACACAAAWTCTCTGCCTTGCCTCACTGTATAATGAAAAAAAGACTTCTCTGGTATTTTTGTTGCTTTTCTTCCTCCTTCCTAGTGAATTTACCAGTAACATTACATTAAGCATGGATTTGATGTGGTAACCGAACCTCTATTAAGGGAGAATTTTGTATTGCTCATTTTTTTGGATTCAGAATTAGGCAGCTAAGATGTTGAAAATGATCCTATTTGCCCACTATAATTACACTATACTGATAGCAACTGTCCATCAACATGCAAATGTAATAAAAAAGTGCCAACTTCATTTTTTCTTAAACACAGAAGTAATGTGTAATAAGTTACTCCAGTGACCACATTCCATAGGGAGAAGTGATTCGTGGCTATATCCCACTTACATTTCCTGCAGTTTCTCCTTTCTGCCTCTGTATGTTCACATTTGATTTTGATGCTCCAGCTAACATTGTTGTGACTAAAAAYCATCTAGTGTTTCCTATCTACGTATGAAGCCCTCTACATTAAAAAAATGGTCCTTTTAACAAAGAAAGTATGTAAAGATCTTGTCTCTCACTTTTTGTTTAAAGTGTTTTGCTTTTATTCCTGTTCAAAAACACAGAATACATTCTTGCTGCAAACCTCTCAAGGCTACATGGGTTTTTTTGTAGATTTTGTGAGCTCATTTACCAGTAACTCGTGCATGAGCCTGCAAGCAGGAGCAGGTCACGCGAGGCTCCGGGTGCTTCACCCACAACACTGTCTTTCTAATGGAAATGTAGAGCAATGCATCAGCAAGAGGGCTGAAGAAAACAGATTTCTTTGATCAGGCTCTGATGCACTCATTTAGTGCTGACAGTAGCCTTAATGGATGTTTCTCCAAATACTTTGTACCACTTCATCAGAATAGTGGTTTTGGTCCTATCCCCTGAATGATCTCTTTTAACCAGGTGAGGTGGTGGGTCTGTGGGAGTGAGCAGCTCTTACACACACTCTCCTCTCCACAGCCAAAAGAAGGGGAAACAAGGAATAGCCATGGTATGCTTCTAACCACAGCAATTGCTGCTTGCTATCATTACAGCCATTATGCAACACAGAGCTGGATCCAGGTCACTCTACAGATAGTATCATAGGAGCATCAGTGGACGTTGCACTGAGGACGCATTGCGCCAGACTCCTTCCCTGTTGATAATGAAGATCTGGCCGCTACGTTCAACACGATAGAGAAAACCAGATAAATCCTGCTCTGAAATGGAAATCAAATTCTCGTGATCACCTGAATATTTCTTCAGCCCCCCCCTTTCTTTTTTCTAAAGATGATTTTTTTCATGAGTCCCCTTTACAGAAGCATTTTACAGACAGCTTTACCTGCATTTTGTCTTGTAACCCTGTCATGCTTGCTGCTCCCCCCTTTCTTGTGCATGTGTGTGTGCTTTTGTCACTTGTATTGTATAAGGTGCCTTGGGATATTCGCATCCTGTGCATTGTGTGGCATTGTGTTGAATAGGAGGTACAGAAATTAAAAGCAGGTCTCCTCCTACCCACATATGCCTTTTCTTTGCAGGTTTTCCTGGAAGTTTTGTGCGGGGAGGGAAGGGAAGAGGTAAAATATGACTTGGCTGAGACTGCCGGATGCTGAATCAGCTGCGATTGCCTCACGTTTTCCTTTCTTTTAAAATAAGGGGTACAGTTTTCAAAAATGCCCATCTGACTTCTCTGCAGGCCCTACCCAGCCCATCACTTCTCAGTAAGTCACTTTTAAAAAATGGTGCATATGTTTCTAAGTCACACAGGCTCCTTTGGAGAACCTCTTTATAATGCCTTCCTCCTAGGTCTAGAGACTACATGGTCTGGGATTGCAAGAACCTGGTGCAGCTGCTGCAGGCTACCACGGTGCTTATGATCAGCCACAATTAGTTTTCCCCTCCCCAAAATATTCTTTGCAAAAAAAGGAGGAGATAGCCACACTCATTAACTCAAAAAAACCCACCACCACCAAAGACCCAAAACATACAACCTCTTAAAGCGTAATTTTGTTCCACTGCACTGCTCTGGTTAAAGGAGCTGACGCCTGAAGTGCTGGCTTCTTGCTGCTCGCACCTACACACACCGGCACAGATTGCTCTGATGAGGCTAGTCAGCAATGGCGTGGTGATGCAAAAGTCAATGAACGGAGGAGCACTTCAGGAACAGCAAACAAGGAGTGCGGCATCAAAATCCTACAAGCCCCAGAGAGCACCCTTTTCACAAGACTTACACATCCTGAGGTTGCAGACAGATGAAATCAGCCATTGGTTAGGAACTAATAGCAGCTCTCTGGAAGCATGTCATCTATTTTTAGCAGGGGTCAGTATTTTGCTTCCACAGCATCCCTATCTTTAAAAGAAGGAAGAGTTTGATGCCTTTCACTTAAAGGACACATAGCCCTATAGCATCCAACCACATAACATACATAGTGCTCATCTTTCCAAGGCTGTTTCCCTGTTGTGCACTAACTCGTGCAGATAAAGGTTCATCCAGTCTTGCTCACTCACTGAGGTAGCTACTGTGATTGAATACCTGAAACTCTGGCAGAAGAGCAGAGGGAAATGGAGCATTAATGAGGGCTGTGCCCTCCGAGGTGTACAAGAAAAAGAACTGGCGTCTGATAAGCAAGGCCTTTGCATTCAAAGGAGAGAAAGTAATTGCCAATTGCTATCTTTCTTCTTTCTCCTTTGCAGAAATGTGTATATATTCGTCTGATACAGCTAGCTTTCAAGGTCTTGATAGCTGKTTTTATACGCTCTCCTGAAGGTTATTAATTCTTCCTACACTGTTCCCAGTTAGATGGCGTACCTTATAATATAACTTCCTCATTAACATCAAGAGCTGTGATTATACAGTTGTGTTACCAAGGGCTTCAAAGACATGAAGCCTAAATATAATCTTACAGTACCTTGTTACAATACAAAGCACATCCTCTAATACATTTTTTTGTTTGCATAAAATGCAGCACAATAATGGTTCACTTGACCTTTGCCCCCCTGTATAGTTCATTTTAACATTGTTTGAGGAGCACAGAGTTTGCATTTTGCAGGGCACAGGTGCTCTGCCCCACACTGGAGGCTGAGGCTCAACCCGGCGGTGCGCTGCACCGCTTCTCCCCCCCAGCAGCTGGACTCAGGGGATTGCTTTTGTGGTCCACCAGGAATTTCCTGTGATAGAATATCAGAAACCTACTGGTGACTAGTAGGAGGTGACTTCACAGGGCAAAAGTTCTCTCCCTACAATAAACATTCTCAGCGCCGCTGGGGAGATTTCCTACACAGGCCTGACAGCCGCCAGCTACTTGTCATCTCAACAGAGAATGGCTCAGGGAAGGGATCGTTGTCGTTTGCAAGCGTTTGTCACCTTAAAAGTGAAGCTGCGCCCCCGCTGCCATTTTATTAATGCCCCCTGAGAAAAAGAAGAATTCAAACTACCCATGCTAATTAGAAAAACCCCAACCATTTTGACTGAAAAGACTTTTAAAAATATACAAAACCACAGTCAAAGACAAAGTATACTGGTATCTATAGGTACCACGATACACATACAGTCCATATATACCAAATATCCTGGTATCTATAGGTACCATGATACACATACAGTCCATATATACCAAATATCCTGGTATCTATAGGTACCATAATACACATACAGTCCATATATACCATATATCCTGGTATCTGTAGGTACCATAATACACATACAGTCAGAGAACTAATACAACAATTAGGAAAACACCGTACTCTCTCCGTAAGGAGGTTTCCTTGGGAAAAACCACAGGGATATTCAGCTGCCAGATCTCTTGCAGGGGACTGTCATTTGGAGGATCCAAGTAGTAAATCTGAGCCTGACACAATTCCTTTGGCTAAAACTACTAAGAGGACTGTTGGGGGTACTGGATTTGTTTGGCTGGCTGAAATAACGTGCAACTGGGCAGACTGCAGTGAAGTTTACAGACCGAAATAGCTTTGGGGAAACAATACATTAATTTCCTGTGGAAAATACATCTATTAAAATGGAGACTAGCCTTGGTTGAGTCCAACATGGTAAAAAAGCATGCTGTAAAGCTTGGAAGAAAATACAGCTCAGTGTTGGCTTGGAAGTAAAAAAATGCTGAAAAGTAATATTATCCTCAGAATCAGGGCTGTGCCAGGGTCTTCCTTGGTACAGGCAGTGAGAGAGAGCAAAGATTTCCAGAAGGTATCTTTAAGTTGTCTCACCAACTCCTCCACATACTCTAGCACTTATGCACAAAGCCTGCAGCCATGGTCTTCACCATGCACTTTCTGGGCAGGTTTTCTGTCCCCTGGACAAAATTCGACCCAAAGCAATGCTGATTTATTTTGCTTCTGAAATCTCATCATCAGCTAGAGGCCATTTCCACAGGTGAGTCTTCATGAGGGCTGGACAGAACAGATCTGTCTCACATCTTGCCTTGCTCTGCAACAAATAGCACTGCATCAGGAAGAAGAAAGGAGAAAAAGGAGTAAGAAACCTATAGGAATACTCAGCAACACTGGAGATGTTTGATGCTGCGCTCCTTGTTTGCTGTTCCTGAAGTGCTCCTATATTCATTGACGTTTGCACTACCACAGAAATGACTAACTAGCCTGGTCAGAGCAGTCTGTGCCTGTACGCACAGGCGTGAGGACCAGGGGGGCAGCACTTCAGCTCCTTTAAGCATAGCAGTGGGGAGGAACAAAGCCCTGCTTTTAGGAGTTGTTTTTCCTTATATTCTCAGATAAACTTTTCTTTTTCCCCCAGCCATGTACAACCTTTAAAACAGCATGATTTCTATGAGAGCTCTGACCATCCCCTCTCGGAGGGCTTAGTTCAAAGAAATAACATCCGCCTTACCCCACAGTCTGTTAATGATGCGCTGGGAGACGAGGCCACATTATTTGGCCTCAGTGTACTCACCAAACTTTTAGTGGCAAATAGATGTTCGTGCTGAGGGAAGACTAAATCCATCTGTCAAATACTTCTTTTTTTTTTTGTGATCAAGGCTGATATTTTTAGTCTCAGTGACTGACTTTCCAGTCAGTCAGTATGTACTCAGGAGGAAGAAACCAGTTTGGTTAGCTTTTTTTCTGATTCTCAGCAAGCAGAACAGCGTATTCCGTTTCTGTGGACCGTGACATCCCATGGCACATTAAAAGCCTTATTCAAACTGCAAGACAGCCATATTTTACACTCAGCAGGAGACTCTAGGAAGAAGTATGAGGCCAGGGTTATTCTGACTCTGGACAGCTTGTCAAACTGGGAGCTAGGAACAAAGCTTAGGACATTCTCTGCCAGTTCATGTGATCCTGAAATAAATAAGTAGAAGATTGCCTCAGCAGGGATTTTCTTTATATTACAAGAGACTCTGCATAGAGGAAGGTTTAAATTCAGAAGTAGCTGAACCTGCCCTTGTGCTTTTGTTCTGAGTCTCCATCCATTGCACAGTATCGCAAAACCTGTGGAAACGCCAAGGACAGCTCTGAAATAAACAGGATTTTATTTTCTTGTCCGCACTTGAACAGAGCAATTGAACAGTAAGATCTCAGCTTAGTTCATGGACCAGGTTTGCTGGTATCTGGGAACTCCTCTTCGAACCTGGGCCACGTCTCATGTGCTGATCCATAGTTTTACCTCAAAACTATAAAAAATTCATCAGGTAGTGGGAGAGCTTGAGAAGTCCTTTATTAGTCTGCTCAGCATTTTATTCTGATTGGTCTTTTCAAAGAGATGATGACAGAAACTGCAAGAATCACTTCTACCTTCCAAAACAATAAATTGCATTTATTGAACTCCACCGCAAAAATCTCATACATCACTCGTCACATAAAGACAGAGTACGTTATATTTCCTATGGCTATCCAGTTCTACCATGTTGGAGAGAGGGTTTATACATTTCTACATGCCAGGAGACCTTTCTCTTCTTCTCTTCCACAGATGTTTAAGATAAATAGGAATGGAAAAGGCTCTGCAAAGTGGACACTCTCCTTGCTCTTTGACTTTAGCATGCAAGGCTGGATTTAAGTTGGGCAGAATCTGATCTTCTGAGTGTGCTGAATGACATTAGTTTCTAGCTGGTATTGTTCATGATGGTGTTGTGTAAATTAGAGCTGTCATCCATGAGAAATAAAATCATCCAACTTTAGTTGTCCACTTGAGTTTCACAATTAAGAGGCACAGAGGTCAAAGGAGCTTCTTGAGCAATTTAGTTCACCTTATTCCAGAATGCTCCAAGATGTCTTCTTGTCTCCTGAAGCTCAATGCAATTCATAAGGTGCAAGCAGTCAACAAACCTTGCAGTGATTTTTGCCTGACATGACAGAAAGTTTAAGGAGTCCGTTCTTCGTGCCATGCAGAAGAGGAAACCCGTTGATACTGATTCCCTGCTAGTACTAGCAAAATTTAATCACAAAACTTCCACTGAAAATTCAAGACAAACTTAGGGAAAAAGCTTTCATCCAGTGAATGTGTAGGAAAGAGGTCTTGGGTTGGAGCTGGGCTCATCTCTCCATGGGTACATCATGGGAGAAAATTAATCCATTGACTTTGGCAAACGACTATTTCCATCAAAAAGGAGCAGAATAAACTATATGATCCTTTTGATCACTGCACCTGCTACACTTGGTGCACATATGGAGAAAGATTGAAGACAAACAAAATGGCTCTTGCTTTTGAACATTTATGAAGTTAGTAAACTCAATCTGGTTTTGTTGTGGGTGGAAGATCTCTTTTGTGAGACGTCTCTAACATGTCACAGGAGATGTTACATTGTGTTGGGGCATGAGGGGAAGACAACGGTGATTGTTGTCTGATCTTACATAGGTTGTTTTTCTCCTTCACATTTGTCTTATTTCCTCAGGACTGTAGCCAGAGAACTTGGGGACAACCAGTTTTGAAGCCCTTGCTGTGCTTTCTGGAAGAAAATGGAAAACTTCCCAGAGCCAGCAGTGTATTTCCCATCTAACAAGATATCTGACAGTAGTGGACTTCAGGAAAGCAGCAGAGTTTATGGAGCCACTAGGTTGCCAAAACCCAAAACACAAAATCTTGTCCTCGGCAGAGCTAGAAACAAGACGGTCCTTCTCCAATACACTTAAGTTGCAATACTATGCTAAAGATTTCCCAAGCTTGAGGAAATCTGAAGATCCTACTTCACTATACATTCACATCTTTCCTGAATGCGAGGTGAAGAAGAATTAGATGACTCACTAATGGTAAAAGCAAGATAGTTTGCTTTATGTCTTAGCTTAACATTGCCTATTGACAACCAGGAGGTGACACAGCTATAATCCAGAAATATACTGCTCTAATTTTTTGTGATACGGAGGATCCTGGAATTGGCCACTTAGTGCTTGGGTCCGCAGAATGGTACATTGTTTGATTTCAGGGTGAAAAGCAGAATAGATGCCTTTTCCCCTTTCAGTAGGACACTTAACAGTGTCTCTTGCCATGTTATGAACATGCACTGCACATCACAAAATTGGTTTCCTGTAGCACTTTGGTTATAGAAATGAACATGGAAATGCTGTGTATTTGTATTGTATCTGATTTCCCAAGGCTACTCATTCCAGTATTTGACTGCTTGGTGCTGCTTTCCCACCTGGAAGACTAAATCTTAGCATACCTTCAGTTCTTTAAATTGTAAGCAGAGCGCTAGAGGAATAAGTTTACTCCCACTAAACAGTAACTTCATAAGCAGCTCAGTAGGGCTGTTTGTAGAGTGCTGTAGAATAATGTAATTCTAAACCCCTTGAAAACTGGTCCAAACATAGACTCATAGAATCATAGAATGGTTTGGGTTGGAACGGACCTCTAAAGGTCATCTAGTCCAACCCCCAAACATATTATGCTTAATGAATACTTTCCATCACCATTTAAATCTATTAAGAGAAAGAAAAAGTATCTTTACAAGAGGCCTTTGCTTATTGTTTTGTTAGTACTTCTTTTCCTGACAATCTTAAAAGGCTCACCACCACTTCATTATTTCAGTGTAATGAGAATATTCATCTTACCATTTCTGACTTACAGATATCCTCAGAGATTGTGGTTTTTAACACCAGGAAATGTAAAGGTAATAGAGTAGCGGCTTTCCCATTTACTAACCATTATCTTTCAAAACTCTCCTTTCCTTCCCCCGAAGTTGTTGCCTCATTAATCTCCATGCGTGGCTGAAAGCGTTAAAAGCTTTCATGACCAATTAATTACAAAAAGATGTCTGGGGACATTTCGCATTGTTTTAAACAGCACTCTGCTTTGGTGCAAAGCACATTTTGAAGTATTCCTGCTTCAGAACACCCCTGAGACTTTTCCTCCCAAATTCGAGATTTTTAATCTCAATACCTGACCCAGAAATGGAGCTAACCAGCTCGCCCCGGGCCGGGGTAAGATCTCCCCCCAGCGGCCACTACACTGCTGTTGTTTTTCCATGTTTTTCCACGTTTTTCCACGTTAATTTGGGGAAAAAATCCCAAACCAATCCTCCCCACACTTCAGCCTTAATTCTCATTTTTTGTAAGGTGGTAGGGGTGACGGGTGTACCTCCCTTTGTACAACTCCATATGCATCTTCCTGCTGATAGCGACCGATACTGCTAGGCTCGCAAAGCTCTGCAGATTACCGCTGCGACTGGTAAAACTATTCTAGGTGTATTTCATGCAAATTCAGTTCCTTAAGTTGAATTTTTGCACACTACTTTGTTCTAGCTTTGTATCTGTCTCCACTTACACTCTGCATTTTTTTTCACTTGCCACTCCTGAACAAGAGAGATGGATTTTGTCGAGCAGTGTCAGAAAGAAACACACATATCAACTGCCTTATTCACCAGTGGCACAAAACCCACAGGGCTGAAAAACATGGCCCAAGGCTGGAGACCCCCTCCTTACCCCTGGCCGTTCACCACCCACACCTTTGCGGCCGCAGGAGGCAGCCCACTCTGCCCCCGGCCCTCGCAGGGCAGCCGGCTGCCCCACCTCGTCAGTGCTGTTGTTTTAGCAATGAGCATATTTTGGTGGCTAAATCCCCTTGGGAGGTGCCGGGAAGGACCAGCCAGCCTCTTTCTTGAGCAGCGAAACACGCGTCGGCTCTGCTGGCCCCGTGCGTAGCTGAGTTACCTCCCGTTTCCCGCTGAGTCACGCAGACAGGTGCATTCTCCCAGCTCCAGCCAGGGCAGAAAAGGTGCTGGTTCCTCTCCCAAAGAAAACTAGTAGCAAAAAAAAAAAGAGACATGTTTTTAGGCAATTTGAAAATGGTCTGCATCTGCAAAATAAGTTTATGCAAAACATTATTCTTTTTTTGTCTGAGTAACCAATGAAACTCACCACCAAGTCATGTATGGCATGAATTAGGAAAAATGGGGAATGTTCATCTCACAAAAAATTAGGAAATTATCTTGTTAATGAAAATCTTCTCCTAGGATAATAGCAGCTTCCAATATTTTTTATTCTCTGTACTGTTTGTGCTTTACATCCATCTGTTTCTGACACTGATCAACAAAATCTGTCTCCCTTGTTTATGAGTGGCAAGTGAAATAATTACAGAGAGTAAGTGGAGACAAAACTGGAACAAAGCAGCGTGTAAAAATTCAACTTACTGAGCTGAATTTGTGTTAAATACACTTGGAATAGTTTTGAAAGTTTTAGACCTGTTGATGTGAAAGCAGAAGGTTATAGTTATAATTTTCTAACCTTAAAGGTCTGTCAACTTTGTATAAATCACAACTGAAAGGATTGTTCTTACTACTGTTACAAGCAGCATTAAGACTGCTGCGACTGAAAAATATTTTGGGGAAAAATGTTTCTATTTTACTTTTGACAGGATATTTTGTGGATTCAATTTCATTCTTTCCCTCTCCAGTCAGTACCTTCGTGTGCGTCTTTCAAACAGCACCAGGGGCAGGAGACATGTGCTCTCACCCATGGCTTATGAGCAACACCCCTGCTGAAGCCTGGCTTCCCTAGCTGAAGCCTCGGAGCTACATTTGCTGGTGTCTAATGAGAAGAATTCACATTTAAGCCCATCCGTCGGTGGGGACACATGAGCCTCCTCTCCCAGTCCAGCTGCTTGTCCTCACGGGACTTGTGGGACCTTTCTCTCTTGGACACTTCCACTTCTCCGTCAAGCAGGGCTGAAACTATTCAAAACGTTTCAAAAGAAATGGCGAGGGAGCCAAATGGGTACACAAACATGCAAGCGTGTGCTGTTGCACAACACTTCTTTCCTTAGGAAATCAGACTAAAACACAGGAAAACTTGACTGTTGCATTCCCTGAACCTGATTAAGGGAATCAGCTTCTGACTGTATGAGGTTATGCTAAGAAGCCATCACATTCTAGGAATGTCAGCTGGCATTAGTGTTAGCTACCGAAGCATATTTCCTTTCCTTTCCTTTCTGGGTGGGCCCGCAGCCGAGAGCTCTGCTACCTATGGAAGAAGTGGCTATGCCGGCATCACCAGCTCTTGCTCGCTCTGTGCCTCCCAAACTTTGTGACCAACAGACTACTACTAGCAGCCTTCCAGAAATACTACAGACTATCATGCATCCAGGTCAAAGTTTTACTTGAAAACTCTGTAAAGATTATATACAGGGATGGTGTATTTTTGGCCGCCAGGCTGCAGTTTGACAAAATCAGCGGTTTATGTGCACTACGCTTTTTACTGAAAAAAATTAATAGCCAGGGAGTAGCTTGCTGATTGGATTTTGATTATCAGTCAAGGGGTATCAAATGACAGTATTTTCATAGTAAATAAGGGACATTGGTGTAAATTTGTTTTCAGATCGGATGTGAAAAAAACCAAAGAAGGTACGTCATCTAATTGATCCAAACAAATAAGTACAGAGGGGTTAATCAGAACAGAAATGTGCCATGAGTCAGGATGACCTGTGTCCTGTGGGACCTTCAGACATGTCTTTTGTGTGGTCACAGGCTTTAGCGTCCTAGGAAGGACGGCACGGAAGAGCTTGAAATGGGCAAAGAGAAGAGAGAAAACATTTGAATCCCAGGAAAACTAAATAGCCTTTAAAGTTTCTTCCATGTCATAATAACTTTTTCATTCATATGAGACCTTTATATTCTCCCTTTGACCTCTTCTTTTTCAGTAAGCATTTTCTGTTCACGTTAATCATTTGAACAAATTGCTCAAACATACAAAAAGAAATTCAGTCATTCCTCAGTGAGCACAAAAGTTCCATCATTATTTAAATGACACTTTACTGTATAGCTTAATGCATGAGCCTATACTTCACCATGATGTCTTTATTTGGACTAGTTGATAAGCTTTTATAGGAAAGTGGAATTAGGAATTTTCAAAAATTCCTGTATCAAAAAGGAGTCAATAACACCATAAACAGAAATGATCACAAACAGATGACTTCTAATAAACAATATTAGTGGATAGAGATACAAAAATAGTGTTTCAGTGTAGAATCATGCATTTCCTGGTGATTTTCTGTAAAAAAAAMCCCAACAAACAAACAATCTCAACAGTGTAAAATCTTCTATTTAAGGTTTCATCAATTGGTATTTTTAGAACACAGCTGTGTAAAATTCAAGTGAATGTGCAGCAGGGAGAGATCCTGAGTCACGAGAAGAAGAACTAAGATCAAACAGGTACTTTAGCTTTAACTTTCATTTAACTTTAACTTTGGCTGTGACTGAAATTAGGAAATGCCTTTGTACTTCATATTTGCAAGTGTATGATGAATCCAGTTGCATTATGAATAAAATACAGGAAAAACCCAAGTGAATTGGTAGAAAAGCTTGTAATATAAAAAGGAAGTATATGTATAAGGGGCCCGATTCCTTGGATAGTCAGAAATATCACTAAAGCTCTTGCGATTTTGGATACAATAAAATCAGAAGAAAAGCTGCAGACCTGCATGCCTTACTTGTTGGTTCCTACAATACCGCATGCAATGTTCTGACAAAGGCACGTGAGTCTGAAGGATCAGCCTCTTCTTTAGTATGATGGTAGTTGGTCGCATGAGCAGGCAGAGCTAGGCCAGTGACTGTCCCAGCTGGGTTTGCCATTATTCGAAGAAAGGAAATGCAATTCTTCCCGTGTTACCAGGTGGCAGCTGATAGCGGGGGCCTCACAGGTGAGCTCTGTCAGAGGAGAAAAAACTCCTCCAAAACCCTTTGCCAGACCAGGGGGCAGGCCACCCCCTTTCGGCTCCCAACCCAGCTGCAAAGCAGTTCAACCCAGTGATCCAGGGCCAGGGGGGCACACAAGCTGCTCCCCATCCAAGTCATGGCACTGGAGAGGAGGATGCGGCAGCACCTGCTTGGGTCACGGGCCTCTCTGTGTGCCATCATTGCCAGGCTGGGACATTGCTGGAGGAGCGTAGCCACCACATGAGGGAGGTTTCAGGGGGAGTTCTGAGCACAGGGGGTTGCTCCGAGTGATTTCCCCTGGCTATGCCTGCACGTGTTCCCATGTCTGCACTGCTGTAGCTCCATACCACGCCTTATTTTGGAGCAGATGTATGGACCTAGCTCTACCCTAGGGCACCTACTACTTGGGTACTACTGCTACCAGTGTAAGTAGAGCAGCACAGGACTGACAAAGACTACACAGGTTGCCTGAGGCTCTGCGTAGGTTTTCCAGAAGTGACATCTACCTGTCCACAGAAATGGAGCCGTAATAGATGCCCTGCTTTATTCCCCGTAGGCACAAGAAGTTCCTTTGATACTGGAGAGCTTTATTTTTCCCCACGACGCTGCTTTGAACAAAGGCAGGAATCCCGCACTTGTGGTCTGAAATAATGAAAACAATTGGCTTAGTCTGACCAATTAACAAAACTCCCATTACCTCAAAAAAAAATAAAAAGAAAAGAAGGGGAATCATTATACACTGCATTCCTTATAAACTCAAAGACCCATTCAAGGCCTTCAGGGTCCCCAGTATTTAGCTTTCAAAATGAAGAATTTGAAGTCTCTTTATTACTTATACCTGGTCAAATTCACATTTACCTGTTCTGTGACTCCTGTTTATAAGTGATCATCAGCTTTTCAGTGAGAATGAAATTATCTGTGAGTTTAGAAATCAGTTTTTGTGAATTTTTAAAATAATTATTCAAATTGACTATGCAAATTAATTACCCTTTAACCTTGTTTGTGAGCTCCTTCTGGAGAGACACCGAGGTCGGCTGCAAACACAAGTGAGAAAACGCAGCTTTCCCTTCAGGCAAATGTTACTGGGCGACAGTTTTGAGACACTCACCAAATTGCACCGTCAGTTTTTCAGAGAGGGAAAAGAACTGCATTGTATGTGTGTGTTTGGGCAGTTTTGCTATTCTCATTCCCAGTGTCACGGCACCGTGAGGGGGCAGCAGGGCAGGGGCCAGCAGCCTGTCCCATCCTGTCCCACCACCTGCCCCAGCCAGGAGCAGCCCCAGCCCCGGGCATCGGGTACCTCCCTGGGGATGGGAACAGGACACTGGCTGGTGGGTCAGGCAGGGATGGTCAGGCTTGGTGGTGTCCTTGCAGCCCTGGAACAAAACTGTGAAAGCTGTGATGATGGAAAAAAATAGGCCACGATGATGTGAACTACTCTGCATAAAAAAAATGAGTTTCGTGTACACAATGTCAGAGCACCTGAATCCGAGACTTATGGAAAGACGATGGCTATTTGGAGGCTCGTATTGCTCAGAGACTGGAATCTGCTGCCTTTGACGGAGATTTTTGCCTCGGGAATTTGTTAGCCCTCTCTCCAGAGGCACATCCTATCAGAGACTGTTAGCAGATGAAAAATCAGTGGATTGTAAAATACAGAACCTTTATTTTTTCATGGGCTAATTAGAAACATGCCACAGATACAGAACCCGAGCCATAAAGTTCCGAGTCAGATATAAAAGATTATCCGAAGGAAAAAAAGCCTGCCTTTTCCGTTTAACAACACAGGGCTTGTGCAAGTTCCTAGTTATTTCATTCAGGAAGAATCAAAGTTTCCTTTCAGCCACAGAAAAACACTGAGCTCTGACTCTTTGTGTAGCGAAACACAGTGCTAGTAGCAAAGAGTCATGCTGAATCAACCAAAATGTTTATTTCCAATATTTCAAGAAACATTAAATGACAAAAGACATTTAAAAGACAAAAAATTCCTCCAGTCCCAAGGACCGCTCCAAGAAGGCTTCTTTAGGGCTTCAGTACAGGGGTTTCATGTGAAACCCATTAATGTGGGGAACCACTGAGAACCTCTGCAGTCTACTTTTGGAGTCAATGATTATTCTCACAAGGAGAACACTGCTTTGGTTCACGTTGGGGGGCTGTTTCCCCAAATTTATATGGCTACTCCTTTTAGTAAAGGTCACACACAATTCTCAGCTGTATGTTACACTCCTGAAACGTTAATTTAGATAACCAAAGAAAAATCAGAAGCATTCTGGAAGAGTCTTTTAGCTGGGTTTTACTCTTCCTCTTTAATTCGCAGTTCGCTAAGGCACAGAACTCCAAGTATTTCCAGCAGGATCCGCAATGATGATGGAGCAGGTAGCGCTTTCCAGGTGGCAGCATCATTGTAAGATGCTACCCCTGGTCAGCAGACATCAGTAGACAGAAAATTCTGCAACTCAGAGAATATCCCATTACATTCAATTTTGGATTCTTTAAAACAGGATGAGCAAAGAGAATCCAAACAGCAAGGTCAGCCATGATTTTAGTACGGAAAAACCACAAAAGGACCATATTCTGAACTTACTGCTGATTGCTACCAGCCATCTCACAGTTTGCTCTGAGCAGCTGCAATGCACAGCTCCCAGGAGACTACATGCAAAACCTTCATGGCTCCAATATTAAGCTTGAACAAGCTTTCAAGCTACCTTAACTGCATCTTTAGAAGAGTACACTAGAAACACTGAAAACAAAGGCCAAACATGATGATGAAATAAATGAACTATTCACTTTGAAGTTTAAACCTTCCAGACTTAGAAGAGTGAATAGTCACTGAACCACACTTCAGTGAATTCCCACAGGAATAAATGCGTCTGGTCACTAGGTGTCAGCCTTGCCTGTACCAGAAGGACACCGGACCTTCTCCCTATCCCAGTGAGCAGATGCAACTCTCAGCACTACAAATGATCATAGCAGCCTTGTAATTTGGGGAAAGGAGCAGAGGAGGATGTTGTTTGTGTGGGATGCTTATGTATCTGGTAGTATATGTATTACCCTCAGGTTTGGATGCTGAAAACAACAGCATGTTTCTTTCATGGAGACGTGACTGGAGGTCAACTGCAGAGAGCCAGCAGAAGAGTTATGCTCTCAAACAATAAATAAATCAGCAGGGTATAAGCAATGAATCAGTAACTGTTTTGCAAGCCTCACAATATTTACTGTTTATCCTAATGCACCAGTTCCTGGAATAATGCCATCACATGAAAATGCTGGCTCCCACTTCTCAAATTTGCTTCTAGCCTTGCTCGATACAGGAACAATGCTTGGAAACAAGATCCCTGCAGGGCTGAAAACAAGGACAACAAAGAAAACCTAAAATGTATTCTTTAAATGATTTCTTGAATACTTACAGTTCATAACAGTACAGTCAGCAAAAACAAAGAGTAATTAAACAAGCAGCAGAGTTTCAGTGGTGTCTGCAGAATACTCATACATTTCTGATTTTGGAATCTCTTCAGATGGAGACTTTCATACCTTGATTCTCATGTTCCCAAGTCTGCACAGATTATTGTTTCTTTTGCTAGGGCCAACTATAGTACCATAGCTGCATGTCATCACCCATAGTGGTCTGCTGCTGTTGCAGTTTCCTAATATGCTGCAAGCAAGGTCATCCAGCTCAGCTGAGAGCAACAGGTCAGACTGGGAAAACATGCACTTTTCACAAGATGCAGAARAAAATGACTTGACAGCTTTTTACCATTTTCTTCTTAGGTTCTCTTAATGSGCAGATAAGCTTTTCCACAATAAATAAAGACAAAATCGTAGCATCGCAGTGCTTTGTTCCCTCAGATACATACAAATGAGTGCAGAAAAACTGACCCAGGTAGAATTTTGCAACACATTCACATCCTCACTARGGTAATTCATCTGATGTAAACACCTGTCTTTAATGATGAATCTGGAAGGGCTGGAGCCTTCCAATAACAATAACAACAAAACCCAACAACAAAGTCACCATTAGCCCAGACATTTCACAAATCCTAGAAGTCAGGGCGGCAGCAATGTCAAGGCAGCCAAGCCCAACATAAAACCAGTAGAATAATATTTTGACTGGAACAGTCTCAAGCCTAATACATGGCCCATACCCAGACTGCCTGCTGTGGTGATTAGCGCGATTGCCTTGCCAAAAAAAAAAAGAAAAAAAAACCCAAAAAACCCAAAAAAACCCACCACCAAACAAAAAAGAAGGGATAAATGATTGCCACTAAAAAACAAATGCGTCTATTAGGTTTCAGGGACCCAGAAATCACTGAAAACAGGAGAAATGGCAAGTCAAAATCCGTAGAAGGGTAAGTCCCAAATCTGTCTTTTATACACACACCACAATTCATCACAGCGATTGTAGGGGGGACCCTAAGAGACACACTGGACTGCACGTTCTCAGAGAGCAGTGAGACAACATCTGTGTTTAAGTATCTCAGTCACCTTCTCTGACAATTACAAGCACCAATTGCTGAAGGAGACAGCTCAGAGGGACACTATCCTCCTCTCCTGTTTTTTCTCATTTGCAAGTTCAGGCGACTTTAATTTTCATGCTTTGCTTACAGAGGAAATGCATACATTAGAGTTAGCACAAACTACAGTCACAATCAGCAACATATTACACGAGGGCCAAAGAAGGTAGGTAGACAAATTTTGAATAGCAATACCAGTGCCAGTGTGAACTGGGAGTCATCCACCTTGAAAGAGCCAGAGGCTTCTAGGTGAGGATGCCACCAATTTCTCTATCCTGGAAAAGCTGTGCTCTCCAATAGTTGTAAAATAACACAGATGATCTAATTGTCAGCATTTCACCTCTTGTGGCACCAAGATGTCCTCTGACTTGTTTTTTATTAAATTAGCACGCTTGTTTTCAAGGACAAACACAACCTAGTACATCAAACTTCAGAAGTTCCCAATGCTGAGCTAGGCAATCCACACTGGTGGCTTGTGATCCGCAAGGAAATCTTCCCACCATTAACTTCAAGYATCTTGGGTCAGTGAAAATACAGAGTGGGATTCAGTTCCAGATACTTATGTTTTAGGTGTATACAGGTGCACTATATGTTAAAACTACTGTCACAGTCAGTGGAGCTTAGAGTGCAATTTAATTGCTCAGATTATCTGCTTCAGGCTAAACGCAGTGATTCTCCTGGCTCCGCTGACTGTATCAATCAAATTTCTACTGACTATGAAGTGAGGAGCTTAAACAATTGTCTACATGTGAACAATGTAAATTTAGACTCGCATTAATTTCAAAATTAAGACAATATCTCACTATACTAAATTTATAGAGAACTTGATTTCCAACTTTTGAAGCTCTGAACCACAGTTACATTCAACAAAGTAAAGAAAGCACCTCCCTTATCAGATGTTAAGAGTGAATTTATTTTCTTAATTTAAGGTACTCCATACTGGGAGCAAGGCAAACTACACTAGTATCACAAAAAATCCATAGAGAACTAGTTTATTGTAAATTTACATATCAACTTATTTTTCATAGACTGCTCTATGTACACAAACCTCTAGCTGTCATTACTTGCCCAAGGAATAACAATAAAAATATAAACATCAAGAAACGGCAGACTTTCAGGCTAACTTGCCCTTATTTATAGATTAGAGAGCAGACAAGACAAACCTAACATGAAACTAGAATGAACCTTACAGAGGCTGGGTTTCCAAAAGTGCAAGGAGAGACTGATTTGGGCATTGATGCATTGAACGCAAAATTGCCTATCCATTAAGACTTGTATCTAGTGTGTGTAATTCTGAGTTAAATGCACAGACACCCTTCTAGGAGTGTTCCTCGACTCTGAATAAACTCTGAATCCATTGCTCAAAGGCCCCTCCAACTCCGTCAGTGTGTATCTTGGAATCTACAAGGTTAACAAGTAAACAACATTGCTGTTGACATTTTTAACAACAAAAGCAACACCAGTCCAGGAAACTCAAGCCACGAAAAATCCCCTCGTATAAACAGATGCAGGAATGATCAACACTTTTCCTGCTCCAGAGGCACATAAAACAACCAGATTTTCAAACCCAGAGTGGGCCAGACAGGATGACACTGTGAGAATGATTGAGCCCTGTAGTTCCCACCACTACAACAGGAGAAGTGAGACGAGACCTCGGGAAGATGCAGATAYAACAGAGGGAATATTAACCAAAGGAGACAGAATAGATCTGAGGATAGTTTGCTTCCACTGAGAAACCAGTAATTCTTTAGACAATGCCATGTATTTCTGCTACAAAAGACCAAGATGCCAGGGCCACCTGGGCTAGGAGATGAAGGAGCTTAAAAAGTTCGTAATTTTCCTCTAASGGGTAAGGATTCTGTCACACCAGGACTTCTAACTACATCTTTTCATAGACTAAACCATAACATAATAAACTGAAGTACAGACTGCGAGTTATGTAAGACTATTCCCATCTGATCACCGATCAAGAAATTTTAAGAAATAAATCYGCATATGGAATATTAAACTGGCCATTTTGGACAGACACAGCATCTTTCTTATTTCAGATATATGTAAATATAACACTTAAATATTTAAAATACAAAACTTGTGTAACAATTTGAAATTGAGAGGCAAATTTTTTACAGAACTTGTGAGTGTTCAGCAGTGCAAAATTAGCTTTGCATTAGCATTTTAAATTTTAGCAATAAAATAGAAAATAATAAAATAGCAATGGGAAGCTATCTTCATAATTGATCACTTTTATATGACTTCCTGGAGCGCTAACATCAATTATGCTTGTATGTCAAAACAATGTTGGCACACTGCCAGCGACGATTCAGATCAGGGCCACTGATTTATTCATTTATTCCTTTTTGGAAATCAGTGAATGGTACAGTCAACTTTTGGTTGTTAAACACGAATACTATACTATGAAGTACAATGAATGAAAAGCCAGTGTGTCTTTGTTGTACATATAAGTAAAAGRGAAAATGCATTTATTTTAACTTGCTTCATTTCGAGTCTGCAATCAGGCACCTGTAAGTACAGTATTGACTGGCTGCTGTTAGTAGAGTCTATCTCGTAAGAAATAGGTGATTTCTAATTATCAAGGTATGATATAACAAAGTATGTACTCATTCAGAGGCCTTTATTTTGATTTCAGTCTCACATATGTAATCAGTTTTATCAAGGAACCATTCAAAAGTATGATGTTGTTGATAAAAATTGACACGCCTCTCAGTATTTTATGGCACAAATAACGTTTCTTTTCCTCAGCTACTTGATAGTGCTTTTCCGGTTACAGCAGACTGGGTGCTTCTTGCTGTGTAATACATTGTTGCATATGAAAAACCCCTATCAAAACAGGATATCCAAGGCAATCATTTACCTTATGAACATGAAAACATGGTACATATTCCTAAGTAAAGAGAATGGCCTTAGATGCCAGTACTGGCTTAGAGTCTTGCATCAGTGAGCCTGACCCTCATATAAACAACAGTCCATTGGGAGGCTGTTTATTATGAATTTATTAGAAACCTTGTCAATAACTTACTTGTGCTTTTGATAATTCTGTATTCRGTTGCCAGGAGACTTGTGTTCCTGACGAGATAAAATGAACAGGAAATCCTCTATAGCCTTGTCACTTTTTTCACTAGTAAATAAAAATCAGAACAACTGTTATAAAATACTAGCTACTGTAAACAGAAGAGAGAAAAAAAGACAAGCATTGCATATTTTAAATAAAGCAACATACAGCCGTTTTGCCCTCTCCAGTTATAAGATGATAAAAGATCACCTTTATAAAGTAGAATGACCGGATTTTGTGGAACGTGGCTGTTTTGGCTCCAAGGTATTTGTAGCGTTATAGTATCAGAGCCAGGATACAGCTGCCTTGTGACTAAGACGTCGTTCACTGAATAAGTGCTATCCAATCCCTCGACGTCACCAGACATCTGTTTCCTGTTTTCATTCTTTCTTTCACTGTTATCATTTTATCCAAGTTACCCTTTCACCTGAAAACCATTTAGAAGCCTACAGAAACCAGCGTGTGCATGTGTGTGTATATCAAAGAAATTGATTTAGAAAAAAAAATTGGTGAGAGCGATTTGTTCATTTTAATACAAAGAGCAGGAGTGGAAACAAAGCTGCCTTCCACCCTCTTCTCCTCCCAAAAATACACAATGATACATAAACACTTTTGTCTTCTGGTCTTCACTAATATGACTAACTTCCTTCTTCGCTTCCAGTTAAGTAGCTTTCCTGTTGAGTACCACCACCTCCACAAAATACAATTGTGAATTGATTCATAAAAACAGAAACATTATGGCACAAATAAGGGAAGGCAATAAATACTCTTCCCCCACCTCCAACTCCTTCCCAAATGGAGGTAGTAGTATTGTAATAACAAAAAGAAAAAAAAAAAAAAAAAAAAAAAAAAAACTTTAAAAAAAAAAAAAAAGTGTTGCTTGTCATTTAAGTTTCCAAACCAACAATCATCAGGATGCAGAACAGGATACATCTAAAGTGAGAAAGTTATTTACTTCACATTCAAGTTAACACTAGCTATACTTTTTTTGGCACATGGCATTATTCTTAATGTGCCAAAAAAGTGTTGTGCACCTTATAAAATATGAATGTTAATGCCACTAAGAACAAATTCCTGCTATTCACAATCCAGTTTTATATTGATGTTGTTTTGCTGTGTTTCACCTATACTTAAACCACAAATCAGGGGAACGACCATTACTGATAGCATCCAACACACATTAACAACGGACAATAGAAGCTGAAGAGCAAGTTGACAAAAATTAGCGACTTTCCATTGTTAATCTCTAGATTTCAGATTATTTAATCAGCATGAGAATACAAGACTTATTTTATTTTGTTTTGTGATTACAGATGCTCATACTAATTGACAAAGCAGTTTGTTGAGTGAAGCAAAAATCTGGGCTGGCTGACAAACACCAACAAAAACATTCATCCGCTTCTTGTTATTCTCTGAAAGAAAAAGAAGGTATTTTAATTTTTTTTTTCTCCCTCCTCCTCCCCCCCCCGCCCCGAGGCACACAGGTGAAATACAGGTGTTATACAGGAGGAACAGGAGATTTTGGCACTCAGAGGGCTTTCCCTAGGAGATGGGATGGTTTGGCAGCTACAGGAAACTGTAAGTAGCATTTCCAAAGGCACATGAAAATTGGAAAGCAAGTCTTATTCTTGTGTTCCGGTCTTCYGGACCGTTTCCTAATAACCAAATTATCCCTATTTTAAAGCCAAATTCAGCTTCCATTAACGTTCATGTAATTAYGAAGCATCTCATTAACTTCTGAGGAGTCAGATCAAGTTCTGATAGATTAACTTAGTCTCCTCTCTCATCTTTCAATTTACTGCTTGGTTCATCATCCCAAATGCCCAATCCTAAACTTCTGTATGAAACCTAGAATACTCTTGCACAATAATAGTATAGTATTCTGAAGAGACTGATGAAACAAACATTTGTTGGAAAATATTTTTCAAGATTGTATCAAGTTGGTGTGATTAAAATACTGTTTCCCATAAAAATAATTTGTTCATAACTTTTCACAACATCTATATTCATCTGTCCACTGTCACATATGCAATCTGTGATCAAGCTGTAAACTGAATCCTAATTTTGTACTTTGTCGATCACATCCCCATCCTTCACGATCTACTGTCACTGCCTAATACTCTTTGACTCTGGATTCTGCTATGCATTTTTATTAATGACATTACATTTGTGTCTGGACAAGTTTTAAATTCTGTCTGAATAATAAAAGCCATTGATTTAAGACAGCTTTGTTGTTGGGTTTTTTTTGTGGTGTTTTGTTGTTTTTTTTTTTTTTTTTTTTTTTTTTTTTTTTTTTTTTTTTTTTTTTTTTTAATTTAGATAGAAAGTTCTTTTGAACTGCACACCCTGTCTTTCTCAATTCCATCTGAAGGAATAAGACAAAAATCAAGAATTCTCAAGCTCTAGTACTATTGATGGCAGTGGAAAAATCCAAAACATTGCTATGGAATTGAAGAGGTTAATGAATTCTTCTGTACTTTGTTATTTCTGGTTGTTTTTAATTTTCCCCATCCAAAAATAGATGGTCTACCTCTTAGAGGTATTCAAGATACCATTTTCTAAAACATAAAATATAATGCTATGTAATACGATTGTAAAACGAATATTAGTTTTGTACAGCCATGTTTCTGATTTTAAATTGGGGGGGGGGGGGAAGTAATTATTAGTTACTCTTCGGAATCAGCCTCTGAAATAAATGCAGCATTGAAACATTTTGTCTGAAAAAATAACTGGCAAATCATCACAAGTGAAAGTGTCCAAACACACACTTTATATCAGACTCTACGCTGTTTCCAAATGTTCAGACCTTTCATACACTGTATTATGACAACGAAAAAGTTGAGTGCTACACCAGAAGATTACATAAATAAAAATTTATGTTTTGTCTAGTATAACAGGAGTCTTAAAAAAAACAAACACCACTTTGTATCCATTATTTCATACCCAGATGTTTCCTGTACACCTGCAGTTGTCTCCAGTCCTGAATTCATGAGCTATAGTATTTTAACAGCCTCTCATCAGTTGGTTTTAGAATTTTCTTGTCTGCCATGTTTACGATCCATCCTGGAGCAAGACCAAAAAATATCTGTCTAGGATCCTTGCGTGTGCTTAACATTTTGAAGAGTTCATCCTTAGTTATGTCTGGTAAGACATAACCATATTTCTTGGCAAGTTCAAGCCTGGCTTCTGCAACCTTAGATGGATCTGCCAGGTACCCACGATTCCTGGCATCTGTGTAGTAACGGACTAGATCTTCGGGTGGAAGCATTCGCTTTGGAATAGGCTGGCCACGCAGAAAAAATACTACTGGCTTACATAAAATTTCTGTGGGCAAACATGAGAGAAAATTAGATACTATGCTTTATAATACATATTTAAAGACATTAAATGACACCACCTTATTTAGTATTTTGTGCTAAATAAATTATTAAACTCTTATTAAAAAGTATCAAGCAAAAAACCAAATCTTAAGAATATTCTTGTTCAGAATAAGATAGTGTTTAACAAGTTTCACTTAACCAAGCAAACAACTATGTTTTAACTGATATTTATAGTGACAATCTGGATGAATCATTACTTCTAATACATTTAGAATGTCTACTTTGGAAAGACACAATAACTAAGCTAGAAGATGCCATTTATCTAAAGGATTGACTTCCAGGTTAGAAGCAATGCATTTGCATTTGTACCAACAAATGTCAAATTTAGTGTTTCTATAACTATTTTAAATAAAGAATCAATGGCACGCGCACCTATTTATTCATTTGTGAGACTATCCTCTCTTCCTCAAGTTTTACTGAATTTGGCAAATTACATTCTAGATCCTTTTAACCTTAATATTTTGATTATTTTCTGGATTGGGAAAAAAGAACTTTTATCACTCCAGGGTAATATATTTTGCACACTAAAAATGTCTATTCCTCTTGTTCTCAGCCTCATTCACACATGAAAGCTCCATTATTGTCAATAAAAACTCCATGAATGAATATTAGGCAGGATGCAGCCTCAAGCAAAGCAAAGCCTCATTCTTCAGTGAAAGTGTTCTGAAAACAATAGTGATTTTGACTGGAATGATTCTGAGCTTCTGTAACCTAGTTATTTCCTCACTTTAACTGGAAAAGTATTTTAAATTAAAAATATAAACATCCACAGTGTTTTTTAAACCTAATTTTTTTCCTGAATTTTCTTAGGGTTATTAAGCACGTGAGAAAGTTAGAAGACAAAAATTCAAAGAAACAATCTTTTATTAGTTCCTCTATTTACAAAGCTACTTGGATTTCTTCAACTGGCTGGTTGGTGACTACTAACACTGGTAGGGCTAAACAGGTGAACGGTTAAAAAAAGCGAAACTGAGGATGCATTACAGTTCAACATTTGTATAACAATGTGGTGTTGAAGCTTTTAGAACAGAAGTAGTTGATGATCTTCCAGAAAGAACTATGTTTGAAACTTTGATTTGGATCATTTAATCTTCTCACATTGGGGGGGGGGGGGACTGATGCATTTGTGGGGTGGGTGATTAACTTTTAAATGTAGCATCGGGGGGGGGGGGGGGGGGGGGGGGAGTCAGAAATGAAAAGAAATTCTTACCCAAACTCCTTGGATCGTAAAATGACGTTGTTACAACACCTCCGTTTTTTTCTATGGTTGCAATTGCTAATTCAGATGCCCTCTGCACTTCAATATTTACTTTTGCTGAAAAGATATCAGCACCCTGTAAATTTCAACAAATATTAGAGTAACATTAAAATGAGTATTTTAGGACATACATTTATTCTTCCCTGCAAAGTTGTAAGAAACATTAAATCCTGCAAAATATTATGATTTGTCTGTTCCCTGCACCAAGACAGGTAACCAAATTGCTCTCACTCAAGTCACCTGGATTGAATGAAAAAAAGTTTGCCTGTCCAAAATATTCATACATTTCTTTCCGTACATTCTAGTCTTCTGTTCTAAGAATACTAGTTCAACCTCTTGTTATGTGCTCCTTAACTACTTATTTTTGTAGTCATTCAGGTCTGAAAACATCAAGCTGGTGGTTTTTTTTTTTTTTGCTAACACACAGTGCCCTCTAGTGGATTTATTATCACAAAAACTCCACAGCAAACTAATTTAGAAAAGCAAAGATGCTTCCAAAACATGGGAAGGACAATCTGACAGCCTGGTATGGAAAATTGAAAACCCAAGGCTTTATCCTGCCTGCAGTAATAAGTGTCTTATATGCATACCTGCTCCACCAGCTGGACACCATAATCCCTTTTGAGAGGTTGCACTGTTACACCTCTGGCATTAGTGAGCTGTGTTAAGTCAATTGGTTGTGTGGGGTCAACTCTACCCAAATCAATCAGGTACTGCAGCCTCTGAAGACTGAGCGGTTGATACTGACGTCTGAGGCTGGGGAGAGGAAAACAAAAAAACCCAAACAAAACAATGAGAAATTTACAAAATTGAAGCTTTAATAGGAACTGGTCAACTGAGATACACCACACTGTATTCCATTTTCTACCTACTCCTAAAACCACCAAGTAAATGTTTAAAACACACCCATAAGCCAAAATTTTCAGTTTAATTTAATGCAAATGCAAGCCCTAGTTACAGCCCCAGACTCCATTATGCCTTCAGGTTTGCTCACACACCTCCACCTCCAACAAGATATTAATCATTTTGCTGTTGCCGAGCTCAATTTACTCCGGAATACCTCTCTACCTGCTGACTGGTTTAAGGAAGCAAAAAAAGATGAAGAAGTTAAAGTGTCAGCATTTCTTGGTAAGCCAACAAGATTCTAAATAACTACCATCTTCAAAGTGAATCCAGCTTGGTAGCTTCACTGATACATTCAGAAATCTGACAAAAAAAAAAAAATACAGTCAAAACCAAATATATCCTCCCCTCCCATACAAATTTAGTCAAAGGCTATCAGCCAAACCCTGTACGTACTCCTGCATAGCTTGCCTATATATTCAACAAGATTTTTTAGTCCATTACCACTGTACCTGACCGCACAAGTATTGAATGGAATCTTCCTCAAAATACCACCAAGGGAGAGAAATATTGAGAAAATATGCATTAACCCATATACCCAAAGGAAATTGGAATATTTTGTTGATAGCCATCAGCTTCAGCAGAATCCACTTCTGCATTTTATGAAGTTGTAACTTTACTATACAAACCAATCCTTAGAATAGTTTTCCCGATCCCAGCATCTACGCCTACTGCATATCATTTATGCTGATGCTCAACAGTTTCTCATACAATCAGTTTAACCACTGCCATTGGAAATCTGTGAGTGGTAGCAGAAAAACTAAGAAGCTTATCTTTGTTATTGGCAAGCTAAGCAAGACAAGACAAGCAACAGAATTTGCACTGTCAGACAGTTCCTAACAGAGCAAAAGTTCAAAAAGTAGAGGAACACCACTGCAGACAGAAAGAAGAGAGAGGTGAAGATAAACAGGCAGAGACATTGTTCAGCACGCTCCCATCCTGCCATGATAGTCTCTCTCAAGTGCACTTACAATGTTCACTAGAAAAACATTTACAATAGCCTGGCATTGAAATTTTGCCAACATTGAAAAGAAATTACAGAGTACTTTTTTTGTTTCCACGTGCTGTCAGACACGGTTAAAAACAGCAAGACCCTATAAATTTCTTGTCACTGCAGAAACTTGCATTTTTGCTGTTGGTTATTCATGAACTTGTGACCACTGTTAACATAAGATGCTCAGTGCCTGCATTCTGCAGCATTTCCTTTGTGGGATTGCGGATCTACTCTGTGTCTTCAGCTATAAAAAGGGCTCCTCATTTACTCTTATAATAAGTTAAGGCAACAGGAAGAAGTGACAGTACTTGGAAATATAGTTTGAATCACACTTCAAAACTAGTAAGACTGACAGAGAAAACCTTTGATAATCAGGACAGGTCTGTAAGTTATACTGCATGCATAAAGAATGGAAA
Source organism: Phoebastria nigripes (assembly GCA_035582835.1). Classification (NCBI taxonomy): domain Eukaryota; kingdom Metazoa; phylum Chordata; class Aves; order Procellariiformes; family Diomedeidae; genus Phoebastria; species Phoebastria nigripes. The sequence goes on from JAYKAV010001632.1 coordinate 1,011,168, forward strand.
TATAAAAATGCACAGCTATTTGATGAAGTTATAATAGCAAATGAAACATAAAATCAAACTGTAAGTTTAACAATTCACAAATAAATTCACGTAAGTCCTTTCATTCTTGAACTGTCTGCGAGGTGTGGCACATTTTTGTTACTACTGCCTATAACAACTTCTGTATCCATACAATATTTTCATGACCATACCTAAAAGCAACAAAATGGTTAGTGACCAAGGTAACATACATCCCATCTTAGGAAACAAAACCAGCTTTAAACAACAACAACAAAAAATATTTTGTAATTGTCAATATAGTGAAGGAAATGAATAAAACACTGGCATACAGATCTCCAGCTAAGAACAGTGACTGGTTAGAAGAATCATTTCAAACATTAAAAAGCTCAAAGAAGGACATGGCACAAACAAGCACAACGTGAAAAGGGGACAGAAGTGTCAAACAAGGCAGAATGTCTGAGGAGAACAATTGTGCAAGATGACTTGATGGCTTCATCCAATAGACTTGATATTAAAGAGCTCGTTAAGATCCTAGGTGGAACAGATGGAGCGTAGGCAGACAAAGACTGCAGTGTTGCAGGGCTAAAAAGGTAGAGTCATGAAGAGAAGCAGAACTGTTTGGCTAGCAGCAGGTGAGAGTTTCAGGTGAATAAAGCCAAGAGAAATAACAAAGCAAGGCTTTGGATTACACTTCCATGCCTAACATCCTCACTTGAGCCAATGGGGCTGTTCCCAGTCAGTTCAATAAGTCATCTGCTGTGCAGGCAGGCAAAGGGAGAAACAAGCATCTATGGAGGAGCGGTCTGAGGGGAGAAATGCACTCAGCTGTAGGAGGAAGGGTAACCTGCTACATATGAGGGATTATGCAAAGAAAAGGGGCAAATCAGCAGAGCTGTAGAACAACAGAAAATGAATGAATTCATTAAAAAAATAATCTCACAAGAAATGGGAGATTCTGCTGGTAAGGAAGCTAACAATCTGAGAGGAATGTCTCATTTTCCGTTAGGCCTGTTTTGGCATGTTAGATTCTAGCTTCAGGAGAAAAATCAAGAAAAGCAGACAACGATTAATTTCTGAGTAAATGTGAAGAAACTTACCTATGTCCCTCATTAAACCCGTATTTTGGTATGGCCAAGTAAAATGGAGTTTGACCACCCTCAAAGCCTAATCGGGGGCGATTTCCTCTTTGTCTTTCTCCTTTGTGACCTCGACCACACTTCCTACCTCCGTATCTTCCACGGCCACGCCTTCTCTCCTTGAAAACAATCAATGATACATTTAGTCAACTACTTTGGAGATAAGTATCATAAAATGTAAGATTTCAGAGATATAAACAACTGAGCAAAATACTGATTCCTGAGGAAAAATTAAGAGATAGCTCTTTTCTAAGGGGAAAAATAGTCAGAAAAGCAGTTAATGTGATTTTTGCAGAGCACAGCTCTAGGCAGGCACCACAAATAATCTGAAAGTTTACATGAACACATATTACGATAAAAGGAATACTAGTGTTTAATCCTACCTCTTACACCCTGCACTCCCCAAGTTAGAGAATTTTCCTGAATTAACTATTGATATTTCCTCCTATTTCATGAGAAAGTTGCTCAGTGCTCAGAAGTTTCCAACACTGACAATGAAAAAAGAAATTAAAAAAAGGAAAAAAACAAAAATCAATTCTACTTCAAGGGGCAGGGGAACAGACTATACATGTTATGCACACATATAATTCTTTTAATGGACTCAGACTTTCTAAAGAGTCTGCAACTGTTGCAATTTCTACTGACTACAAATCAAAAGAGAAGATTGTATTTTAAACCTTTATTATTTTTAAATTAAGACTGTGATACTAAGCTATTAGTTTCCTCAGCACTTTAAATTAGCATTGCAGCCGTAAGTAGCAGCTCAGCAATATTCTTGCCCTCACCTCTTATTTGTGCCAGCAGAAGCACTTGCACAGCTAAATGGTCAACAGGATCAAAGAGATAAGCAAAGGTAAAACCTTTTTTTTTTTTTTTTAAATTTAAAGTCCAGGTCAGTTGCACCATTCAGTACAATTCATGGGTATGCAAATATCTACAGGATTCAAAACAGGCAGTAAGCAAGGGTGAAAATGAGCAGCTGGGAGCGACTGCTGTTAAATGAAGCGGTGCCAGCTCACTCTGACCTAACTAATAAAGTTTTCTGTGTAAGGTGACTTCATTTAATTCATATACTGAAGAATTTGCAGCACTAAGGCTCACTTTGATTTTTTCATGCTTTGTCAGAGATAAGACAGAGCCACAAGCTTCAGAATCTCACTGCCATGCTGCACGAGGTAGAGTTGACTGTTCAGCTCCAAGAGGCACGATCACATCTGTGCATGGCTTTGATGGATCCATTTGATCTTACAACGTTTTTCCCATTTAAGCTAACGTTCACTGGAGTGTGAACGTATGTGGAAGGAGCAATGTCATGTTGCTAACTAGTCTTATATCTGCACAACACAATTCACACATTTGCTATTTTCCATTGCGTTCCTCAATGTAAATCAGTCAGGCTGGGAGACATGGAAAGCAACACATTCTAAACAGTATTGGTACTGCTTATAAGCTAACTTTGGTTAAGTCACAGCATAGTCACTGTTGGATCAATGATAATGTAAATAATTCATTATTAAAGAGACTACAGTAAGCCTCTTCAATTTCTCATTTTTTGTATTCAACACTCAGATAGCCAAACTTCAAGCACCCCTAATCCTACAAATCACTCTATGCAGTTAGACTGCAGCACAGAATACTGAGTAAAACTCAGGTCTGAAAGCTACTCATTACATCATGGTACTTGATTATTAGCCTAACACCACAAAGACATAAAATTTGATGTTTTATGCTCTTTATTGTGTCTGTAAGTTTTCCAAAGTTATGGAGCACTTAATGTGCATGGAAGTATTAGTAGAAAAGTCAGTACGGACACACAACAGAAAAAAATGCATTAATATATTTGAAACATCATCCAACCTAAGATGCACAGCTTACCTGTATTAATACTAAATAGCATTGAGTTCAAGTGCAGTTTTATGCTAGATAGACTATCCCTGCCACCAAAGGAAGCCGACTTGTCCCCAGCCCACATACTATGCTTCTTTACTCACAGCGCCTCTTGTGCTGACACAAGTAGTTGTGTGGCTCGGTGTTGGACAGATCAGGGAATTAAACTAGATGAAAACTAATTTTTGTCTAACTAGTTTACAGCTGGTTTAGTTCCCTGCTCTGGCTCACTGCGCAACCTCCAGCAGCAGTACAAAATACACAGCAGGTGTAAGCACCTGGATGCAAAGAGGGGACACAGCTGGCCCACCCTTTCCGGCAGTTGCCCGTACACACACCAGGTTACACGGTGACTTTAGTTAATACAAATACACGGACAATATCTGGTCACAAATGGAATGTAATCAGCACCTTGACCAGATTTTAGATTGTCAGAGGAGCCAGTCAAAACTTTTTTTTTTTTTTGCGCTGCAACTTCTGTTTGTGAAGTCAAATGCTCTTAAATCTGCTTATTTGAGAACTTCATTGAGCACAGAATAAGGTTGTCAAACACCAAAAGAAAAATACCAGAGAAACAGAGCTGAGGTCTCTTGTACAAGCTCTAACTGAAGGCAAACAGTTAGCAGTAACACGGGGAAAAAATGCTCATTTCCTATACGGAGTTGCAAATTAGTTGCTAAAGACCCAGTAAGCATACAAAAATCCCTACTTTCAAGACTAAAAAAGAAAAAAGTGTTTTCCTAAACCCAACAGCTACCTTGAAAAACAAAAAGTCCTGAGACCAAAGACTGGCAGGAAAGCATCAGTTCTAGTAAACCTCAAGTTCAGACTATCTCACAACTTCTGGGTGCTAAGCCTGAAAATACTGTTTGGGAGCCTGGATTAGTTTGAAAAACCTTAAGAATCACCACTCTGGCCCTGTACAGGGCTGCTTCTTCCATCTCCGCTTGACCCTGGCCAAGCTGCACATTCACAGCTCCAAGTGAAATAATTTGACAGGCGAACCCCAACAGTTGCAGCGGGGAAGAATTTCCATTTTCTTGTCTTGTCACAGGTCTCAGGGGTTACAACTATGCAGCACTCACCAGCTCTGTAGGCATCTCTGGGGAGCCTTGAGCACTGACAAGGCAGTGCTGCTTGGTGGTCCCTGTCAGTTCTCTATTTCTATGACTTTAGCCCTTGAATCTCATCCCCCTGTTCACTGATATTTCCCCCAAACCAGGTGGGTTTTCTCCTGGTTTTTGTTTACTCCTCAATCACTTTACAAGGAGACAGGGAAGAGAACACTTAGTTTTGTTTTCGAGAAATCAATAGTAACAAGAAGCGCTGGCTGGCATAACATTCCTTTTCTTTTTAAGACTTTTAACCTTCCCTTTTCAAATGTATTACCCCATCCCATAAACACTTGGTATTCCATACTTTTTTACTGTTTCCGCCCGCCGCCCAACGATGGCCCTGAGGTTTAGCTAGGGCCACTCATCAGCCAGTTCCCTGTGGGGATAAAGCTGCAGGCACTCACCCGCTTTTTGGAGCCTGGGCTGGGTCTTAGGTTGGCCAGACTGACCCTGGGCAGCGACCGTAGCAGCTCCAGGGCCTTGGTCCTTCCGTTCCCGCTCATGTCCGCGCACCTCCCAAGGGCGGCTCGCCTGGGCAAGCTGCTTGACGGCAGAACCGTAAACCGCGCCTCCCGCTCCTTTCCAACAGTGTCGCGCAGCCTCTCCCGCCGGCGGGGCGGTGAACGCCGCCCGGTGATTCAGAGGCGCCCGAAGCGCAGAGTCGGGGGAGGCGCGGCGTGCCCGGGCGCGGCAGCCGAGGAGAGCCGTGCCGCCGTGCCGCCTCCGGCTGAAGCGCCCTCGGGGCCGGCGGCTGAGCGGGATCGAGCGAGGCTGTCTTCTTGCATCTCGGCCGGCGGGCTGCCGCGTGCAGGCCGCGCGGGGAGAGCGGGGGAGCTGCGGAGAGTTAAACGTTAGCATGGACCCGTTCTCGCAATCGTGTCTTGGCTAAGAATACCAGTGGAATCGGCGTAGGTCCCAAACCACATTTCGTTTTCCAGCATCTACTTTTCTATTATTCTCACAGATCTCAGCCAAGTATTTCAGAGCCAAGCCTTTAAAACCATCAGGCTGCACCTAAGAACGACCGACTGACGGCACACGGAACATCGATCACTAAAAGTGCAGCGCCCTGTGTCAATCCAAAAAGTTTAAAGGCGGATACTTACTGGAAACGTGCATTATTATTAGAGACTTCCCTTGTACTGCTGCAGTACTTGATCGCTTTTATTATTTTAATCCAAAAAGTGGACCTACTGGCAAATCATGCAGCGGTTTCAACTGGTATCTGGGTTATACCGATGAGGTCAGTTACCCTCTGGCGCAGGGGGTGCAGGGTGTAGGCCTACTGGAGTGAAGAACTGAATTAGGGAAGCTGCCGCTGAGACGTTACAGAGCAGAAAGGCCATTTCCTGTTGTGAAAGTCACCCGCTACTTCTCAGTGTAATACCCTGCTTCCAGTGTAATACACTTCTGTTTGACCAAAACCTTCGTCCATGTTGAATGTCTGCTTCAGATTACATCTTGGAGAAAAGGTCACGCAACAGCTCTGCCTCTTCTGAGAGTAAATAAGGGTGAAATGGAAATCACGTTGCAGAAATTAGTGAGTTTCAGTATGAAATCTGTATAGCTTCTTACCCCCTTCAAAAAACTTAATAAAAATTACAATGTAACAATACACATGAAATGCTGGTATGGACAACCATCTTACCTAAGTCCATTTCAGCCACTAGGACAGGGAAAAATACATAGTTTAGAGCATGCATTGCCTTGTAAAGCTCTCACTACTTTAACCAGAACCTTGAAATTAGGTAGAAAAGTATCACTCATATGATAGATATCTCACTGTAGAGACAGCCAACTTACAAGTCTTTGAAAGGCTCATAATTCAGTGTTTTCAGCAATTCCTTCAGGATTTCAGAAGCTCAGTTCCTTGAACATTTGTCTGTAACCGGCAGACTGTCCCATGCCCGCACAGGCCATCCCGCTACTGTGTGACTCACGAATGCCCAAACCACGCAGAGCTCGCGTTTCTCCAGTGACCCTGAGCCATGCTAGCAGCAACTGGGAACTCAGGTAACATCATTCCAGCTATACTGATTCAAAGATTAAAAGCTTGGTCTAATTATGAGCAGGCTACTGATCTCCTAGGCTGGAGGTTCCTCAGCAGGCCACCTCACGGAAGTTACATTTAAGTGGCAAATAGCACAGTAGAGAGGGAAGACAGAATTTTGTTCACGTCCCAAAAGGATGCTCTACAGCAAGAGTCAGGTTCAGCATACTTGGTAAGCACCTGACATAATGTGAAGCTCCTAGTCTTTTAGGAATCTTTTATGCATAAACTATATATTCTTAACAGATTTGAATCGGGTACAGTACATGAGGCAAGAACACACACTAAAGTAGAGATAAATCAAAAGGCAAGAAGCTACCTGTGAAAATAACCCAATTTTAGCAATAACAGGGATCCCCTGGCATAAATACTGTGTATCAAAGCAGCCTAACAATCATGGCAAAAGAGGCTGCATGTTTAATGTTACACAGTTGGTGCAAAGGCTTCTCCAATGTATTTTATGCAGCCATGCTGATAAAAATATTAACATTGTTGAGCAAAAGCTTTGTAAAAAAATGTCCCTGCCTGGTATGGAATGTGCCAGTGGGAAGGATGTGAAAGAAGTATAGCGTGCATTCAGCTGCAGTTTGAGCTGCCAAAAAAGCATCCATGTTAGCCAGATACCACCCCACAAATACAATGAGTAGATTGACTTTCTGGGAGGAAATATCTGACAAAAGATGTATGGAACAGAAGACAAAGAACAAAGTATTTCATTTTGATAGAAATGTGTTTGCCATACTTATTCAGAGTTGGTCTAAGTATTTGGAATGGACTGGAATGATCCAGTAATTTCAATACAGAGTGCCTGAATAGCCCAATACATTTCAAGATGAATAAGAATCATTGACTCTTTGGCTGTAAGCCAAGAGATTTAATTTGGTGATGAAGGCATCTGATCTGATGAGGACAAATGAGTTCTGTCTAACAATGCTGTTTGCTGGCTTTCCTGTTTCCCATGACTTACTATTTTATATTTACCTATTTAAGAATACTGTAATTTCCCTTTTCCCCTAAGCCTTATAATACAGCATAAAAATGATTTTTACAGGAAACAAACCATAGACATGTACAAATTATACTATAAAAGCGCATCTGGCAGATGTATCTGGCTATTTGAAAGGTAGTTTTAAAGCTGAAAGACAGTTCAAACTCTTTGAAACCACTGGAAACCCAAAGACAGAAGTAACGTTGCAGAGCCCGACTTTTAACCACTGCGTGCAGACTTGTCACTTCTCAATACACCAGGCTTCAGCCGGACTCCCCCTGAGGGGTATCCCTGGCAGGCGTCAGCTACCGCCGGTACACCCTCGAGCTCTGCAGCGCCCACACGCCTGCCCAGGCCGCAGTTCACGCCGCTTGCGCCCCTCACACGCAGCCGGCCGGCCTGGGAAGGCACGCATAAGGCCGAAGCGGGGATCAAGGGTCGCTGCTCCGGCTCCGCGGAGGCCACGTTAATCTTTTACCTCAGAGGCGCCCGCTCGCGGACAGGCTCGCTGCCAGGCGGCCCGCCGGCGGCAACGGCTCCCCTCAGCCCCGCGGCCGCCTCCGGGCCCGCCCCCACCTCGCGCCCCGGCGGCAGCCAATCGGGTCCGGGGATGGCCTCGCGGGGGGGCTGCCCGGGAGCGGGGCGGTGGCGCGCCCCGGTGCGCGGGCGGGGCGGGGGGCTGTGGGCGMCAGGCCCGCTCCCCCGCCCCCGGCTGCCGCAGCGCCCCCGGCTGCCGCCCGCCCACCCGCGCTCCTCCCACCCCGCCGCCCGCCCGCCTTCCCCCGCCCTCCTGGCCCGGCGCCCGTCCCGCCTCCCCGCTCCTGGCCGGTGTCCCGCTGGCCGCCTCGCAGCCCGGTGTATGTGCGGCAACAACATGTCGGCGCCGCTCCCCGCCATCGTCCCGGCCGCCAGGAAGGCGACGGCTGCCGTGAGTGCGGGCGGGGGGCGAGCGGCGGGGAGGAGCCGGCGGTCAGGGGTCCGCCCTGGCGGGCGGCGGCCCCCACCCCGCTTTGTTCTCCACTGCGGCCTCAGCTCTGGGCGGGGGGCGGCCGCAGCGGCCCCGCGGCCTGGGGGCGGCGGCGCGGTCAGGCCCGGCCCGGCCCGGCCCGGCCCGGCTGAGAGCAGGCGCGACCCACGCTGCCGCCGGGCGGGCGCCTGCCTGGAGTGAGGGGGTACGGCGGGGCGGCCCGGCCCGGGCAGGTTGACAGGTCTCTCCCGTTACTTTCCTGCCAGAGCCGGGCCGGGCTCGGAGTCCCGCTCCCTTCGCGGCTGGAGTCAGCGCCGGGCAGGGGAAGGTCATCGGTGTCAGTGGGGGCCGCGCCGCCCTCCGCGCCCGGCGGGGGCCCCGCGGCGCCGTGTGCCGGCCGAGGGCGGGGTGCGCCCGCTGATGGCGGCGGGGAGGCCGGGGAGGGGAGAAGCGGGGTGGGAAGTGAACGAAGCAGAGTTTTCTTCTGAGCAAGTCGTATCGTGCTCCGAGCTATGTGTGGTCTTGCGTGGGCGTCTGTAGTACGCGGGTTAGGTGCGTTTATGGTCTAGTGATCTCACAGCACTATGGTGTTTTTTTTTTTCCTTTAGGTCATTTTTCTTCATGGATTGGGAGATACCGGGTGTGTATTCTGATCTGTTACATACTTAATAGTTACTATAGTTTCAAATATAAGGCTGCATGTTTTAAAGACATTAGCAGTTAAAAGTTACTTAAGCTTCTTATTTTGCCCTTAACTGACTGCAGTGGCTAACAACAGATGAAGCTTCACGTATGCTGGAATGGTGGTGACAACTACTTATTTAAAATTTCCCAGCATAAGTCCTCAAACACTTTTTCTTCTCTCTTTTCAATCACTTACCTAATTTGGTCTGAATGTGATCCCTCTTTTGTTCTCGAGTCAAACTTGGTGGAAAAAGAAGTCTGTGGGTTTTGGATCTTTTGCTTTCCCAAGAGTGGGTTCCTGGTTATTCCTGTGCTTGTCTAAATTTAGAGTTCTCTTTTTTCCGGACTTGTGGATTGCTGGTTTGCTAGTAGGTGCAGTTAGGCCATGGTTTCTTCTTCAGTGTGTCACACTTAACGTTAAAATCCAGGCTTACTTGATTTATCTAAGCAAACTCCTAAGCAGTCACCTAATGTCAACAGATTTCTCTCTCTGAAATATGGTCTTCAGACTCCAAAAAAACCCCCCAAACAACCTGTGAAATACCCTGTTTGCCTTGTTCCTGTTATTTCCACGTTTGAGTAGAAATGGAAAGAGTAAGGAATTTCTGGGAGGTGTTCTAGGTGTGGTGTAATGTTTCCACTTGAAGCTTGTGTGTGCTGAGATATAAACATACATTTATTAAAGCCATTGAATTAACAAGTTAGGAGTGTGTTGAAAGCTTTTTTTGGTAGAAGACTTCAAAGGAATTGGCACTTAGATACTGAAAATAAGTAGCATGAATGCTTTGTCTATTGTGCTCCCTTATGGGCAAAATTACATAGTTTGKTTTTTTTTTTTTAAGAACTCTGGTTTTGTTACTTGGAACTTGAATGCTGCCTCTAGGTTGAAACTTGCAATGTTTAAGACAAACTCCTTCTGAAGAACTAAAAAAAAAGTTCTTCAAAATTGAAACTTGTGTAACTTAGACACTTCGTAAGTTAAAAAGAGTCCAGTCCATGCACTTGGCAGTATTCTGCAAGTGGAGATGTTTGCTCTCATTTGTTGTGCTGACACACCACCTTGTTTGCATTATCCCTCTTCCTTTCTGCTGGTAGGACGCAGCTGAGGCAGCAGTGCTTCCTGCATCTTGGCACCAAATGTTCAGCAAGTGACTGCAGAATCTTTTGAGTCTTTTGGAATTTGAGTCCTTGTCAAAACCAATATCAACCCAATTTGCAAGGGGAAAAAAACACAGAGATTTGCTCTTTAACATAAATTGTATTCCTTATACAAATGTGGTATTTCCATTTTGGTGACAAAGCTAACGCGCCGTCTCAAGCTTGCAAATGCACTGGGCATACTGGAATGTATGCATCAACAAGTCCTAACACCTCTGTGGAAATATGGTGATTTAGCTGTATTTGTTTCTCTAGTCCACTGCAGAACAGATTAGCTAAAACTGCCTTTGACATACTGCCATTTTTTTTCCAAAAAAGCCGTAGTAGTGACCCAAAAAAGAATTGTCTGAGGAGAACTAATTAACAATTTTATAATTTCCCACAGTTTAAACTGACCTGTTTTACTTCACGTGAATTTTTAAATTGCTTACTTCAGTTTACCAACTGTATTTTTCTTACTCTGAGAAGTGTCTAACAGAGGTTATGTTCTTTTTCTCTCTTAGCTCCTATATAAATGGCACTTAACGATTGATACATACTTGTCAAAATCTGAACAAAAGGTACAACATAGAGGATTGTTCTAAAGAGTCTGCATAAATGTGTATACAATGTTGCTTTCCAAATTTGTCAAATTAATCTTTATAGTTGGCTAAAAAAAGTCCCCAAATTCTTACCTAACTAGTTTTTCTCAGTCATGTTTCTCCTTTAGATTCTTATTTGGCCTTCTGTGATACTGCAAATATTATGCAAGTAATATCACCCACAATTTGTTAATGGTATATATAAAAGTATTGGTAGGAAGTAGGCTGAGATATACAGCCAGTGTTTCAAATGTCTGTGCTGTCTGTGTGTTTGAAACGTCTTTAACTTTAGGTAGCACACGTTAACTTTTCAGGATTATATTAAAATTAAAACTAAACCAAACATGCTTTTATGGCTTGTCTGCTGTTGGTCTGATTAGTTCAGCTGTGTCACTGATGAATTTGTTACAGGTGTTTTCTGCTTAGAATCAACTTTCCAGTAGCTAGTGTAGTGGGAGAGTTAGGAATACCGAATAATGAGAAAAATCAGGAAATATAGGTACGATTGAGTGTTCTGAAAAGCAAAGTGCAGGCACAGGCAGTGGTTCTGCCCAGGTTCAGATTTGGGTCCAGCTTGGTTTGTGTCTAGATGAGCCCTGGAGTGAGTCTTTCAGAGCTGTTTATTTAAATTCCAGTTTTCTGGTTTGTAGGAAGCTTGATAACTCATTTGCTGTGCAGATCTCACATTGTCCTGTGCATTCATACAGCACGTGCTTGAGATTAAAAATCTACCTGCAACGTGGAGTGTTGTTCAGGACTGCCTGAATCTGAGAGCCTTTGAGCTGAGCCAAAGTTAACAGGTCTGGTTGATTAGGTTGGCTCCATGTGGAGTTAGCTTAGATGTCAGTTTGCTACTCTTCCACATCAAGAAATTTGGTTCAGAAAAAGCTAAGTTGGCTGTGAAAGAAGCCGCCTTAACTCTACAGGAGCAGCAAAGCAGCCTCTAGGCTAGAGCTGGCTGGAGGCAGGATACCTGTGTTCCTATGTTGTAGCACCAAAGTTAATAAACCCAGCCAGATACAGAGCAGCCTTTGCCTAGAGCCGAAGTGGTATTTCTGCAGCTGTGCCGCAACTATGATAGTCAAATTAGATAAAGAGTCCCCGGCTGTATATATGCAACAAGTACTCAGAGGCAGAACAAACCTTTTAAGTTTAGTACTATAGTCATAGCATACTGCAGTTGATGTAAAAATTTTCTAGAAATGTGTTTATATTGATCTAATTCAGCATATTTCATACTTGCTCTGTGCTGTTGCACCAACATAGAAATAAAAGCTGAGCCAAAACATAAATGCCATTTAATATGTTTTTTGTTAACAGGCATGGATGGTCAGAAGCACTTGCAGGTATCAAAAGCCCCCATGTAAAATACATTTGCCCGCATGCGTAAGTTTGTAACTCTTCTTGTTTTACATTTTTCTGTAGAGTTACTTATTAAGACACTTGCACAGATGATGAAATCAGATAGGATTTGGTTGTCTCTGCATGTTGTTTTTATATAAAAAACCACTCTAAAATGACGTTGATGCTATTAAATATTTTGGTATTTTTAGGAACTGCTGTGTGATTTACTTTATGGCAAAACTGCATTTTTATTTATATTTTGCTTTTGTTACAAATTCAGACTGAAAATGTATTTGGAAAGTTTTATGTGCAAAGTTAGATTGTTTTGACTTTGTTTTCACTGGATTGAGTTGTTTGTTGCTTTTTTCCCCTCCAACAGTCATTTGTTAAAAGCCAGTCTTAACAAGGAGTAATTTTTTGTATTTTACTGACCGTTAAATATACTTTGTATTAGGTACATGTACTTCTTAAACTCAGGTGCTTGTAAAGTAGATGAAATTTCCCTGTTACCTACAGCGAGTTTCAAAGATTCACAGGATATTCATATTTTCAGCAAATAATGCAATTTGAGCTGTCTTTGTGCAATTTGAAAAGTGAAATACTTCTGAGCAGGGTCAGGAGTCAGTAAATAAAGCATTAAGATTTATCTAATATTTACTCAATGATAGAAGAACTTATTAAGTATAATCTTAATTTATTTTAACACAAAATTCAGATTGTCTTTTGCTCCAGCAGTCTTGGCATATGTGGAGCAGGGATGATAGGGAGATAAGTAAGCAATGGTTTGGTGTATTACTGATTACTGGGCTGTGATTATTTATGTATTTTACCACATGGCCATGCTTTGCTGAGCCATTCAAAAAGAGCTTAGCGATATCTGCTGTTGTTTTTGCCTGCCCTTCATCATCTTTCAGTCTTTCCCCACAGAACTTATGTTCCTCAGTTTCAGTAGATTAAAACTATACCCAGATTTGATCCTTGGCATGGTCCATTGAAGTTGTCTTGGTATGTCTGAAAAGATACCATACAGCAGCATACGGGTGGGAATGAGTCCTGCAATGAAGGCAGGCACTGCTTAAGCAGGTTCTGCTGTTGAGAGAAGCATGTACGGCCAGGCTCGTATCCGCCACTGTGCTGTGTTTGGCTGCTTCCTTAAGTTTGCTGATGCTGCTGTGTAAGGTGCCTTCATTCACTGAGCATGTGTATGGAACTATGATAAATAACTGTTACTTAGAAATAACTAAATGGAGGTACATGTGTGTGTTTTATATATATCTATATATCTTTCTCATATGTATATGCTCTATGCACACATACACACATATATATTTATATAAAGCAGCCCACTAATGTTTTGCTTGCTCTCCATAGAGAGTGGTAATTCAGCTCTGAATATTAAATGTGTTTGGGCTGGCAGGTTTCAAGAGAGATTTCTTGAAGAGATGCTACAAAGTAGCTAATGTTAATTATGGTTTAAAAGTAAAACAGAATTAGGGATATGTAATTTCATGACATAACTGCATCTGCATTATTAAATTTCAGTACGTATCTTATGTCAGTGTTTTTCATTCTCATTTCTAGGCCAGTTATGCCAGTTTCTTTGAACATGAACATGGCTATGCCATCATGGTAGGTATTTATTCAATTGCAGACGATTCTAATCAAAAGATATCTAGGGGTTTGAACTCATTGTTCTTAATTAAAAATCATGAATAACCTGAACGGCTAGTTTTAATCAGATGTAAGTATAAAAAGCTTTTTGCTTTAGTTCTGTTCTTATAAAAGGGCTCTCACGAGTACGCTCTAATTCCTTGTGTATCTATGGTAATGGTTATTCCTTAGGATTAACCTGTATGTCTTAAAATAAAAAACCCACTTTATTTTACAAGTGTAGTCTGTATTGTGTGTGAATTCACAGTCAGTTGCAGTGGAAACATTATTGCTACTAGTGAGTAATACTTGGTGGGTCAGTAGGATATCTAGAAACTATTCTTTAGAACATCCATTCTGAATAGAAAACAAGAAAAATATGGTAGATTTCAATGGTCTTAAACCAGTCCTCTTCAGGTTTTTTTTTCTCAAGTGACTTGTGTTTGTTTTTCCTATATTTCTTCAAACAGTATTTTAATTTTGTCCATGCAACTGATAAATTGAAATTCCTGCTGATATTTTTGGAGCAAATGGGGGGGAAAAACTGACCTGCTTAATCTGCAGGAAATTACAGAAGATAGCAAAACTCAGAAAAGCTTTGTTGACTAGATCGAGCCTTTTAGCCACATTCACAGATTGTTCACTATTTCTTGTACACTATGGGTGGTTGGTACTAACTAACATGTCAGTTAACATATTTATGTGGAAAATATCCCAGTTTTATTATTTGTGTTTTAAGGAAGTGGAATGGATGCTCTAATGAGTAATTCTCTTGTTGATATTTTTGTAAGGTTTGATATCATTGGACTTTCTCCAGATTCACAGGAAGATGAAGTTGGGATCAAGCAGGCAGCAGAGAATGGTATGCTTAGGAATACTTTTTATGGCTTAAAAGTACTTTTGTGTATTCTTAAAAATGAATTATCAGTCTGAAACAGATTTTCCAAAGACAAAGTTGTTAGGGAAAGTAATATGCATATATTGTATTATTGCTGATCAAAGTTTAGCTAAGTACATAGTTTGTTTTGTGTTTTTGTTTTTTTTAAACTTCATGAGTAGGTGGAGTAGTTCACCAGTACAAACACTTCATAGTCTCAAGTATGAAATGTACATGGGAACCAGTGTACTTTTTTTTTTTTTTTAAGAGCTTCTGGGTAGCACAGCAGGTTAGAGGTGTACGAGCATTCATTTGTGATGCTGGATAGTTAGAAGAGGATACCATCTTCCTGGCAGTGGGGCTTTTGAGAGACTTACTTGCATGTTTTTCTCTTTGGAAATGTTACAGTGGCACTGGAATTCCTGATCATGCTGTCGATCTTTTGATACTCTTTAATGTATAGCAGACTAGATTTTCCTTTCAGTAGCTTTCTGTTGACATCRGGGAGAAGGTCTCTTTCCTCTTCTAGACTTTCTGCAGAATGGAGTGATTTTTAACTACTGGCCTTTATTTATGTTGCAGTTAAAGCACTGATAGATCAAGAAGTAAAAAATGGAATTCCTTCTAATAGAATTATTCTGGGAGGCTTTTCTCAGGTAAGGTATGGTTGGAAAGAACTGTGTCTTTTTCTAGAGAAGTAACCTAGCTTTCCTAATGTGGGAAATCCAGACACTTGAAKTGAAAAGAGCTGATGTTAGATGCTTCTAAAATTTTAAGGTGTCAATTTTCCTTTGCCTTAAAAAATGAAGTTTTTTAGTTTTATGCAAATAATTACTATTCACTGGAAAATGAACATGCATGTGGAAAAAAGGTACTGAAATTAAGTCTATTTAAAGTCTTTAAGCACATAACTTATGTAGCTTTGCTTGAAAATCTTGCTAGTATTTTTAATTTAACTTTAATTTGGTAGATATTTGATGGTCTGGTTTTATTTGGGAAATTCTTCCCTTCATACTTGTAAGACTTCTGTGGTAGGTAGGTTAATAGATTAATTGGTCCATACACCAACTCCCCAGTCTGCATGCAAGTAAATTAAAATATTAAAGTAGTGATAATACTGTCGTGAGTGATAGTGCTTTATTTCATGTTTTGTTGTTTGTTTTTTTTTTTTTTCCCCCAGCTGTTAGTTACAATAAATTTGCTGGTTTACTTCTGAATTGCTCACATGGACTTGGGGGCGGGGGGGAAGCAAAATAAATGTTGCACGGGAATACTGGTTTTAGTGTTGGTTCTAAGGAAGAATAGACTGGAATAGAAAAAGACCTTTAAAGGAGAAACCAGAGATCTTGAAACAAGCATTAAAAGGAACATTATCATTACCATCACCATTCTAATACTTATATCTCTTTATCTTAGGGAGGTGCTTTATCATTGTATACAGCCCTTACAACACAACAAAAATTAGCAGGTGTTGTAGCCCTCAGCTGTTGGCTTCCTCTACGGGCTTCTTTTCCTCAGGTATTTATGTTTCTTTCCTAAGCTAATTTGCACTTGGGGAATGAGTATATCTGAGGATTGTATCTTGTGCAGAAATTAGTGGCCATCGTTATTACCCAATATTGACAGTTGTTTGATAACTCAGAAGTTTTTAAAACAGGGCCCTGGAGTTTTAGAGTTTGGCAAGTAGGGAAAATGAAGAAATACTCAGTAGTTATCTCTGCTTAAAATGACATTCCTAGGAAACTTAAAGGATACAGCAAATTCTCCTTGAAGGTGAATTTTCCATCTACAAGGCACTATCTTATTAGGGACTACGTATTTAAACAAAGTATCAGGTTTTTTACTTGGCCAGAAATCATGCTCTTCTGTTCTGAAATTAGTGCCAAAATTTTATTTGCAGGTTTTTGAACTTAATGTGTTGTCAGGCACAGAGCTTTCTTCATAAGGAACTTGAAGACTATACATTGTGGTTTCTTCCTTCAGAATTCAACTTATTTGTCATGCCACAGGGCATAGTGCCATGGGGTTATTTTATCTCGAAGGTGTTAACCTTACCTCCACTTACTGTCTCTTCTCTTCTCACCTCTAATTCTACCCCTAACAGGGCCCTATCAGTGGTGTCAACAAGGAGATTGCTGTTCTTCAGTGCCATGGGGACTGTGACCCATTGGTTCCTTTAATGTTTGGTTCTCTCACTGTTGAGAAGCTAAAGAGTATGATAAATCCAGCCAATGTAACCTTCAGGACTTACTCTGGCATGATGCATAGCTCATGTATTGAGGTAATTTTCTTAATATACAGTGTTTTAGCTGGGTATAGTTAATTTTTTTCCCTCAAAACAAATATGTATTGGGTGGGGTTTTTTTTGGGTTGTGGTGGGTGTTTTTGTTTTGTTTTAATAACAAGTGCTTGATGCTACTGACTTAGTGATTAACTGAATGCCTGTCTGAAAAAGCATCCATGGCAAAAGTTTATATGACTAGTGGGAACTTCCTCATAAGATTGTATTTTTGGGACTAGGCTAGTTGGTCTATAAAATACCGCACCCCCCCCCCCCCCCCCCCCCCTAGTTTTTATTATTTGCTTACTGAAAAAAAAAGTCACTGAATTGGAAGGCAGATTCTCACAGCATAAATCCACCTTGGTATTTTGGAGAGAAGAATCTTGTTAGTTCTATGGATGGAGGCATCGAAGGAATGGAGAGGGAGGGTTGATGCTATGGAAGAGGCAGCCTCAGAACCTATATTTATGGTTCCGGCTCAGCAGGCAGCTGAGCTGATGTAATGGCTTGCTGCTGCCAGAAAGGGGTGGACTAGTTCCCTCTGCTCATGACCTTGTGGCCCTCTCTTCCTTCTTGCACCAGCTCTGGAGCTGATCAGAAATTTCTTTGAACCATTTGAACTTGCTAAAATGGCAAAAGCTGCTGGCTTTAGTTTTTGCAGCTGTAGTGAGTTGAAGCATCGGAACTCACACAAAGTAAATGGTAGGAGCAAGAAACAGAAGAGGAGGCAAGGAACAAGTCTGCCATTTGTCAGCAGCAGTAACTTTGTTAATTTCGATTGCTGCATCTTGTAGGAACTGTACCCTTGGACAACCTCTTTGGGACATTTACACAGTTGTATTGTGTTTAGGCAGTAATAGCATTGAGTTGTCACACAAATATATTAATAATGTGCTCTTTCTTACAACATTGACTTAATAAAAAAAATTAAAATTAAATTATTTTTAACATGGATTGGTTTCCCCGTCTAGTTCGCTGTATTGCTTTTCTTTAATGAAGGAAGCATCATGAAGGTGAAACTGAATGGTTAGGAGGAGGAGCTGCTGGATTTTCACACTGCTGCTAACTTGCAAAAGTTTAAAGTATACACAAAGCTATGGCCTTAGCTACATTCAAATCCTATGCATGCTCAGCCTGGTGCTGTTCAGATCACTTGATGATTAATATGTAGCTTGCCAGCTCAACTTCATAGAGAGAGAGAAAAAGTAGTCTTTGCTCTTTTTCTTGTATTTTAGCCTCTTCTGAGTGCATAGTGCCTTGAAGAGTTATCAGTCTTGACTACTTGTGTGCAAAGTGGTATGATTTTATCAAGTAACTAATTACTCAATAATTGTAGCCCAGCTGCTCATTATAACTGAAATGTTGAAACATGATTTAGTGTAGCTGAATATATATTAGTAGGGAACTTCAACTAATGCATACTTTTATCTTTAAACAGGAGATGATGGATGTAAAACAGTTCATAGACAAACATCTACCTCCTGTAGACTGAAATGATATGTGAGAAGCCTTCTATATAAATGCACCAGCATCAACTGTGGTAGAGTGTTAATCTTTTCATATGCCTGATAGGAAACATTACTTCTATACCTGCAGTGTTACTACTGTGTTGCAAATTTATACTTAGGATGAGGATTAAATAATACACATGTACAAGAAATGATAATCTTTTTAGTATTAATCATCCACTGGTGGGACTATATGAATGAGGCAGCTAGGTAACAATAACAGAATGTAACCTAAGCATACTGTTTTAAGACGTGATTTTTTTTGATTGCAGACTTTTAAACTATTTGTACAAGTAATTAAAAACTAACTTTAAGCGAGCAACATAAATGTGACCAGTTTAGTTATACTTGAGACATGATTTGTTCTTACTTATTGAAAACATATTAAAACATTTCCTTTATGTAATGGATGCATAAAGTACACAACATGTAACATAGCGGGCATATGATAGTAGAATAAATGTTACCAAGGACAAAGCTTTAAATATTAAATGTTAATTGTTACTCCAGATAAGGAGGGTTGTTCTAGAATGGCTAGGAGTCAGCGAAGGTATTTCTTATATTTAAACCACCTCAATTTTTAACTGTTTTCATATAGGTAGATATTGTGGAAATTCTAAGGAGACTCATTCCTTGTTAGACCGTCATTTGTTGCTTATTGTCTCTCTCTTTTTTTTTTTATTACTATGAACTCACATCAAATGCTGACTTGGAACAGAATTCTGAAGAAGTGCATAGGATTAATTCGAGTTTCATTTAAAAATTCCTGGTTTTGTACTGAATATTCATCTTGTGCTTTAGTCTTTGTAGCTTTCATTTGTGTAGAAATATTGATATATTTCACATGGCCAATTCCAGCATATAGTTTTGATTTTTCTGTCTGCTTTGGAGCAACTAACTGAAAACAACGCAGCTGTGTAGTTTTGTGTATTGTTGAAGTCTCATCTGTAACACAGACACTGACTAATTTGAATTCTTTTTTAATAGAAATATAAGTGCAATTGAGATATAACTCACTTAAACTTTAAATTGATACCATCAATGCTTTCTTTTATTGCATGTTCAGACTTGAGTTTTTTCTGAAAAAGAACAAAGAATTTTATTTTCAAATATATCATGCTACATTTCCCTAGATCAGTATAGCCTAGGAATATGAAGACCTACTATGGGGAAAAAAATATTTACAAGATACAGAATGTCTCTTCTTTCACAAGCTTAAAATTCTAGAACGCACTGGGTTACAGAAATTGAGGCACACTCAAGAGCTGTTTGCAATTAAGAGCCATAATTTACTTCTGGAAACAGCTGTTCTTCTGTAGAGTTCAGAGGTGGTCACTGCACTAGGAATGTTTAAAAAATACACTACAGTTTTTACTACATAATATGCTGTATAACAATGTTCTATACTAATAATATGTTTGCAAGCAAAGAATATTCCTATTTTGGATGCATGTGTCGTGTCAAGCACTGTGCTTCATACCTGCATTTAAGGTACTTTCTCCTCTCCTAGCTTAATCAAGTGGTCCTGTTACAGTGTATATGGATTTACATCTGAGGCATCTGCCAGTACAAATGCATAAATGGGGAATTATGCCTTTATATCCCTTCTTTAACATGGCTGCTGCCAGAAATCTGACTTGTTCACCTAGTGTGAGTTCTCAGTTTTCAGTAGTTTTTTTCATATGTATTGCACTTCATTTTTAGGAAGCTGTTTTTCTTTTCTAATCCAGTTTCTCTGGGTGATTAAACATCTCTTAATATGTAAAATTGAAAAGGAGTTTTTTTCTAAATGGTATTGAAACACTTTCAGATATTCCATCTGTGTGGTTGAGAGGGCATGTCTATTACCTTTGAAGTTTAATTAGTCTTTTCCCTCAGTCACTCTGTTCTATAGATATGCCAATTTGTCTTTCAGTTAATTTAGTTCACAGAAGAAATCATAATATTCTTACTGTAGTTGTGCCAAAGTTCTACTGAGAAAACAGTATGTCCTAGCTTGGAGTCATTCCCAAATTGCATTAGCTAATTTTGCAGTCCTGCTGAATTGCCAACTTGGTAAGCAAACTATATGTTATTTCTCCTAGTTTTTAGATTTATCCTCATTCCCCCATTGTCTAAATAATTCCTTGAATATTGGCATGTTTCCAAAGTTCTGCACAAGCTTCTAATTTTTCCTTTATTATTTTCTTGTTCTGTTTGTAAATTGTTTGATAATGCTGTTCAGCTGTCTTGTTCAACTTCTAATTGACTGTGTGCTCATTTCACATATTCTTTATTCTGCTAGAATGAGTTTAAAAAATATTTCTAAGATGTTAAAATGAGATCCTAGCTTTATTCTGTGYTAGCTTCATAACACTTTCTTCAGTTTGGTGAACTGTGTTCACAGCTTGTGGTCATTTTCTAGTACTTAAGCATTTTAATCCAAGTCAACTTCAGCTGTCATCTCCATGAAGATTTCAGATGTTTTTCTAGAAATGCTTTATGTGCTGACTTTGTTCAAATATTCAGCTATCATAACAAGATTTTCTTCATACTGTTGTTTTGCTGCTTGCTTTATCTACAAAGAGCTGTGTTACCAAAGTAAATGTAAGTAAGTGTTGTGACTTATTCTGAATTTCTGTATTCTAGGAAGAATTCTTCCCCTCAAGTTGTTCTTTTATTTTCAGGAGTATATGAGTATGTTGTAGTTGGGGGTTGTTAAAGAGCCCAGAAGCTAGAGGAAACTTCAAGGATGTATTTGAAGCCTATCCTGTCTCCTCCCATATTACAGTGTGTATCTTGAGCTCCTGTCTTTCGTAACTTCCCAGCTAGTTGGAAAGCTGTGTGTATGATCTTGTAGCTGAACTTCTTCACTACCTGAAGTGATTTGATGCTGGGATTGTTGTCATAATTGCATGTATTTTTAGGCTGAATGATAGCTCAGTCTGGTGTGGGGGTTTTCATAATATTCTATCAAAATGGAGAAGTTGGACTGTCAGTGTTCTAAATGTGAATGTCTTATCCTCATAAACTACAATTTGAAACTGTCCAATAACAAAGTTTATTTTTTGTAATGTTAGACTTTCCCCAAAAGGGGATGATGTCTGTCAAACCTGCAAAAGCATTGATACGAAAATACCTTGCTTGCAGATCAGTTTGTTTCAATGGGTATCTAACTCCTTAATGTGTTTTTAATTTCAAAATGGTACTTAAATTTGACTGCAGTTTTGTGCAGTCAGAAGTCTGACTTCTTGTTGGAATATGTTGCCCGCTTTATAACAAACATGTTGAATTATGTATTATAAGCCAAATCTTCCAGCCATTCTTGAAGTAAACCTGTACGGGGGTCTGTACTGTGGTGAGGGCTGTATGATTTGGTCTCTTCCTCTATCTTGTGTAATTACAACACAGTAGATTGGTAAAAGTACTGTACACTGTAACTGGTATTAGAACTGTTAATTAAAACATGTTCTCTCTAATGGAGTATACTGCACTTCATTGAAATCATTAGGATGCATCTTTTATGTAGAGGTGCTATTTGTATTGATGGATGTGACTGAGAACAAACTGTGTAAGATGTTAATGAAGCCATATGTACAAGGCCTGTGTATCTTAAATTTTATAAAGAAATACTGAACGCTTACTCTTTGTGTTATGAAGTATAAGCCATTTATGTTTAATACAAACATCTAAGACTTAATTTACTTAGTTTACTCATTTTATTTATGATAAGAAATCTTAACTTTGGAAATTATTTCACTAGTAGGGAAAATGTAAAATCTTTCCATTTTTATCATTGTGAAATGAATTTCAATCAGTGTTTGGGAAAGTACTAAAGACTTCTTCCGTACTTACCTGAAAGAAGTCGAGCTTTCATGTGCTGTGAAACAGGCACTTTAGAGGCTACTTGGAAATGTATTGTAATGCATGGTAATGTATGCATGATGCTATAATACAAAAGAATGATGATTTGTAGTTGCTAAAAAGAAAAGAAAAAAAAAATCACCAATTTATGTTTTGCTACCTTGTTGAGAGAATGCTAAGTATGATTTGATTTTTTTTTTTCCATATGCAGCATTAATTTTATTTTAACTTGTTTTCTTGGAATTTGCAGTAATTTTGAAAGGTAGAGGAAATTAAAATATTTTCTAGTAGCCTTATTCTAGGACACTAAAGAGCCAAAGTCTTCTCACTGTGTACTGCTGCACCTTTCTCTGGGGGTTCTGTGGTGTTGGGGAGCCTTTGAAGTTATATTAGACATAGCATACATACCACTTAACATTATTTGTTAAAGAAGCAGTTTTCATGTGCTCTTTTTCACATGTGCTCTTTAGGTTAACTGTAATACTTGAGGCTGATCAGTGGTATACGTAGYGTGGGGCACTCCAGAGAAAACTTGAGATTATCTGGGAAGAGATGCTGAAGAAACTTGAGAGGGAATGGGGTGTACATGTAGTAAAGGTAGACCTTCCCCCTCAAGCAGTTTAAGGCAACTAAAAGGCTGCTTGTCTCCATAGACTGTGATGTCTAAAAGTCAGTGTGGAGTACAGCGAGGAAGTTCATGAATCTGTGGAAATGCATGTCAGACGCAGTGCTATATGTGAATATATTGTGGCAATTTAAGGGTATAAGAATAGCTAGTAACAATGGAGATGCAATACTATACAGAGTAATTTGTCAGTTTATATTTTATGAACAACTTTTTGAGTCATCTTCAGTTTCTATTTACTTTCAGCCCTGGCATCCCTGAGGGAGACAAACTGAGAGGAGAAATRTTGCCTAGAATTAGCATAGTAAAAAAATTACAATGTACGGTYGTATTAAACTTTATCAAATACAGTATGAGACCACTGGTGTAAGTAAAGAAGGTGACTCAAGTTTTCAGAATGTCTGTTGGTTAACTTGGAAATGGGATTCTTTGAAGAATAATAGCTGTAGAACAGATTATTTTTTTCCTTTTTTTTTCTTTTTGTTGTCATTGCTTGCAACTCTCATGTTACTACCATTTGCCTTTGGGATAACAGGTTTATTAATTCTCTTTGAGTGAAACAAGTGCCTTTGATGTAGCTGATTAAAGCTGATTTAAATGAAGTACTTGTATAATTTAATGGACACCCACAAAGTGAATCAGTAGAGAATGGTTTTCTCTTAGTTTCAATTACTAGAAAAGAGCAACCCATTGCCTCCTTTTTCTCTGCAAAACTTGTAAAACTTAAAACTTCTAGCCAGTTTGCTGTGGTGTAGTGAACCTTGCTTCAGGCATGTAAGTGGGAGGTTTAGCTTCTCTGTGTGGAGAAGGTAGATTTCCCTCAGGCGTCGTTCAAGGTTCTTTTTTT
Source organism: Phoebastria nigripes (assembly GCA_035582835.1). Taxonomy (NCBI): domain Eukaryota; kingdom Metazoa; phylum Chordata; class Aves; order Procellariiformes; family Diomedeidae; genus Phoebastria; species Phoebastria nigripes. Next base: position 1,034,709 of record JAYKAV010001632.1, read on the forward strand.
AAAAGGCTACTTGTCTGCATTAGCAGATGGAGTCAAAAAGTTGGAGTTTGAATGTTCCCTRGTTGTGAATACGAGCAAACTCTTAAAGTAGCTTCTGCTTGAAATCATTTGCTAGCTATGTTGTAGTATTTAAAATTATTTTGGGGGATCTTTAAAAGGCTTAAATATTTTCAGTCTATGTACAAAAAATAAGTAGAGGTTGCCCCAGAATAGAGAACATGGCTTATCTAAGTGACAGTCTAATAATATGACCTTAAAAAAACAAAACAAAACCATTTTCTTAAATATTTTTTATTTTTTCATGTTTAACTGCCTCCAGTTACCGTTTCTAAGTTGAAAAAAAAGTGAAGACATTTTGAAAATGAACTTAGTAACATACTGCCAATGCCAGAATTTGAAAATGGTACTTGGTCTAACTTCGTAACACTTGGTTACATAAAACCTTTTGGAATGCTGTGAATTTTATATTTTACATAGTTGTGTTAACACTTGATTTTTCCATACAGAATGTTAGTCCTGAAAATGGAATGTTTTAAGTGCCTTGATAGGAACTCAGAGATCCTTCACTACAAATTTTTTGTGTGTGATACTGATTCCTGCCCCCCCCCCCGCCACCTTTTCCCCCCTGCCTTTTCTCAGTATGGTGTCTCATAACAGAGGAGACCAGTTAGTAAAAACCTACAACATTTCATATGTGCATCCGCTTAGAAGAGTCATCTCTGCCTATTAAGTCTTAGTAATGTGGAAGGTCCTGTGGTCCATCAAACGACAGGCTCTAGTGAGTTAGATGCTGGTTCTTTGCAGCAGCAGGTGTATGATACCTTTTAGAAAATGTTGCAAAAGAACGGTGAGAATATGCTGTAACAGGTAAACGCAGTGCAACAAGTAGTGTGTTATTTCTGCTTTCTAATGGGTTTATTTAGGAGAAAGAAGCTAAACAAAGGAAAAGGTTGCATAGTTCAACTTTTATTTGGTCTTTTTTCCTTCTCCTACTGTTCTTTGGACTTACAATGGCATGTTATAGAAGGGATTGATGCTGTACAAAGCTGCTTGGTTTAGAACCAGCTAAAAGAGGACAACCGTGGAGAGTCCTGTGTATTTCTTTGCAATAAAGAATTGCTGTCCCGAGGATGATAGAGCAGCTTAGTACTGGTTCAGTTAATTTAGTATCATTCCGATATTGTAGCATGCAGTACAAATAATGTGAGCTGTTTTCTTTTAATGCATCCATTTGCAAGAAAGGATTTGCATTACCAGCTGGTTAGTCTTTGATTTCCCTACCGAAATATTTCTCTGATGCTACTTTTATTAGTTTAGATGTTAAACAAGTGTGACCTGCGTTCCCCTTACTGTCCTGCAGCAGGCCTTTTGTAAGTGCTATATAGYATTTAACTTACAATTATCATTTCCTTACCTGATACGTTTTGGATGTTAATAGGTTTGACTTGCATTTTTTAACTCTTTCCATGCATTACCAATGAAGAAGGTGTTGAATTATATTTTTTAAAGAAATTAATACTGGAAGGCTTCATTCCAGAACTTAAACATGTTCAAACTAACCATACTGACTGATCTGAGATTTCTAGTTTTCTGATAGCGTTATCCCTGACATTACTTGCATCTACTACATACAAGCTTGTTTACCATATAGTGTACCAATAACTGTCAGCTGCTAACACACTGTGTACTGCTTTTATTGTTGATGTGGTTGTGGGAAAAATGATGATAAATTTTGTTTGAGGTTAGCATCTTATTTAACCTGAGTTGATTATTACAGGTACTAGGTTACTGCATCTAGACAAAATGGAATTAAACCTGAACTGGCACAATCGCTTAAATGTTGTGGTGAGCACTGCTCCCCCCCCCCAAATCTGTCCCTGAAAGAAAAGGTATTCTTTTTCTTAAGGAATCATTCCTGTGTTGGTTTTCTTCCCCCTTGGGCAGAACAAGCAAAAAGCTGCAGACAAAGTTTCTGTATGCTTGTCCAGTTCGTGGCTCAGATCTAACCTGTGGGAAGATCCTGTCTAGCTCCCAAATAATTTTAACTGCTTTTAATATGTCTGTGTATGTGCAGGCCTTTCAGCTGGCAGATGCTGCGACCGTTGTGTGCATTGAGCACGATGTAGAAGTGCCTGAAAACCACCTGTCTCTACATGGCTTCGAAACACAGGACAGTCTTGCTGCAAAGTACATGACACACAAGTGCAGTGGCAGTTCTTGCTGTAATCGCTTCCTTTGAGTGTCGTTTCAAGGAAAAGGCCTATCTCGCCTCTTCTTCAAAATGTACATATTTTACAGTCCTCAGTTTACAACTCAGGCATCCACAGCATTCGACTGCTTACTAATAATAGATCTGAGCAGCATGTATAAGCACCCTCCTGGATCTTAGTATAGGGGATAATCTTTCTGTAACCTTCAGATATGCTTACCATTTTCTTGACATAAACACTTCTATTTTACAGCAAAAATGGTTTAATGRTGCTGTTCTTTTCAACAACAGATCACAGTAACAAGGCATATAACTCATTTGCTGAACAGAATTTCATTGATGGTACGTAATTAAAATTTGTCAAACTTCATAAATGTGAGACGTCCCACTGGAACGTACACAAGACTTAGACTAGTTTTAAGATTTCGAAGCACTGTAGCACATTACAGTGTAATACTTGGCCAAGGCAAAAGTTTATCTCTAACTCTGTTGTACTGACTCCGAACTTGTAAGTCCCGAATTTACTCTAAAATTCCAATTTGAAATCCTCACTCCATTTTATACAAAAGTAATTCTTCAGGGATAGACATTTAAGAAAACCCTTTTCCGTTGCAGGGAAGAGGGGATTGTCCATCCATTTGAAGCTAACAAAATCAAGTGTCTGCTGTAATTCTGAGCCTTCTGACAGCTGAGGAAAAGCTTGAACGCARGAAGGGAGTCACCCGTGGCACGTTTTGCAGCGTGTTACGCCGTGTACGAGCAGGACCGCACACCGGGGCCGGCTGGCAGCGCTTGCTGCCTGCAGACTAGCGTGAGCAGCGATGCTGTGAGCTGGAGAGGGTGAGACATTGTAAGAGGTCAGAGCATTTAATTGTACTTCTGCTGGGTTTCGGGCTTTTTGGGGGGCGGGGGGGCGAGACTCACCCACGCCCGCCCCCCCCTCCCCCCCCCTCCACGCGGGGCGCCGCTGTCTCCCCGCAGCTGCCGGCGCCGTGCCGCCCCGCCCATGGTCTCGGCCTGCCGCAGCGCTGCCTGGCTCCTGCGGCCGGCGCTCGACGCGCGCTGCCTGGCGCCGCCGCTCTGGCTGCTGGGTCGGGGCGCTGCGCCGCGGCCTGGCTCCGCTCCTGCCCGCAGAGCTCGGCGGCGGCCCCGGCCGCTTCCCGCGCCCCGAGGGGAGGGGAGGGGAGGGGGGTCTGCTCCGCGAGCTTCAGCTCCCACGCGCCGCGCCGGGCCCCGCTCGGGCCGCCGCAGCCATGACCACGGAGGACGAGATCATCCGCATCGCCAAGAAGATGGACAAGATGGTGCAGAAGAAGAACGCGGTGAGTGAGGGCGGGACGGGACGGGACGGGAGGCGGCTCGGCGGCGGCGCCGAGCCGAGCCGCCGCGGGCCCCGGCGCAGCCGCGGCCGGCCCCGCGCTGCCTTCTTCTGGCGGGCCCGGGGCCATCCCCCTTCCCGCCGCGCGGCGCCCGGGGCCCGGCCGGGGGCCTTCCCCCGGCTGTGTCCCTCCCCGCCGCTGCCTGGCGGCCTTGGCGCCTTCTTCGCCGCCCCGCGCGGCTGGCGGGCGTGCGGCGCCTCCCCCCGCACCGCCTCGCCGCGGGAGGACGTGCAGCCGCCGGCCGGCGCGGCCCGCCCGCTGCCGGGGGGGGCCCTCGCCCTGTCAGGCGGCCCTCCTCCCCGGCGGATTGCCGCCGGCTGCCCTCCGCAGCGCCGGCGGGCGGCGGGTAGGGAGCCGTGCCCCCCCCCCGCTCCAGCGCGGCGTCGAGCCGTGAGGAGGTTCCTGCCCCGGGCACCGACCCTGGCTCCAAGCGGCGTTTCCCTCCGCTTCCCATTCATTGCAATCGCTATATTGGCCTCGCTCGAGGGTTGTGCGTGAAGTGATTTGGGAAGCCTGGTCAACCCGAGGAGAACGCCTGCAGAGGTAGTCTCCTTTGGATGGGTGGGTTTTGCTTCCAAGCATGAAAGCTGGCGTTGTAGGTGGGGTGTGCAAACTAAAAGTATGATTGAGGAACCCTAATCCTGCTTTGGCAGGGTGACCAGAGCTGTGTGGGCAAACTTCTGAAGCAGATGGGGGAAGTGAGCCACTATTTTTTTTGTTGTTGCTTTTGTTTTTAAACCTGAAACAAAGTATGAATATAATTTTTACTGTCTTGATTAATTCATGTAATTCTGTCTCAAGATGGAGGTAGAATTTAGTTGGGTAGAATTCAGTTAGCTTAGTTCACGTGTTATTCTCATGTATGCCCTTGATATAGAACTTAAATAACACATAACGTCTATACTATCCTACAAAACATCAAAATAAGTAAAATCAGTGTGCAGCAACAGTCAAATACCTGATTACGATTACACATAAAATAGCATACAAGTAAATTATAAACTCCATTTATGGCTTCTTTATCAGGTGGGCATGTTGTTATTCTCTTGTAACTTGTATATTTCTGATTGCTGCTCTTCCTACAAGCTATTATTTTAGTACATAAAATTGAAATTTTTCTATATGTTATGATAGTGCATTAAATGCTCAATATTAGTGATAGTTCAGAACTGAGCTGTGTGGAATTTCAGTTTATAGAGAAGTCTTAATGGATGCAGCAATGTTTTTTGGGTTTTTTTTTTTTCTTCTGTTTAAGATAATGGAAATTTATGAATAATATTTTTAAATAAGATTTGCATATTTATAGAAATACTGATTGCATTAAACCAATGAAATTTGTTTGGTTCAGAATCCAAACAAATTCATTGCAAGTACACATAGGCCGTGCTTTGTTGTGTTTCAAAATCCTTGATGTTCCATAGTATTGTATGGTTTAGCTCTGATACATTTGAAGCCTCTAACGATACAGTGTGGAAACAGGAGCCTCATCTAGTGGAAAGAATTTTTTACAACCAATGTTTATTCACTTGATTATTGTCCCCTCCCTCTTTCTTTTTATTTCTATTTCTCATGCTTTTTCAACACAAAAGAATTCAGTCTCACTTTCCCAACTCTAAAATTGGAGTATTGGTTCTTTCCTATGAGGTGTCGAAAACATGAAAACATACCAACTGTGAAATATTTCAATATCGTGACAATGATAATGATAAAGTTCGGTTAATTCAATTTTATTTGGAAGAACTTCTGACAATAGAAAGAAAATGGCAACTCCCAGGTAATATGGGAATGACTGTTGACGCTGGGCAGCATCGCTGCAGTGATACCAGATGTTCCTGGTGACGACAGTGTATTGCTCTGTGATCTGGGAGGCTTAGGAGTTTGGATGTAATTCCTAGCAGCAGCTGGGGACATGTATTCACGCTCTAGCGCATGTAAGCTAATTAAATTTCAAAGCTGTAGGGAGCAGTGCARTGTCTTTGCTGGGGTCAGCGTGGGTCTGATGTGGCCAAACGCAGCATGCACGGCTGGCCCAGGCTGTGCCAGGCTGGAGCCAGCAGCTGGGTCTTCATCTTCACCCTTGTCCCAGGAGCGAGAGYGCGGGCAGCACCAGAAGCAGTTGTGCTTTTGTACTTTGTTAGATCAGAGCTCGTTCATTCCAGCTCGTTACTGCACACAAGTGGCTCTGTTGTAAGTGTGACGCTGTCTCAAAAACCTTCTAAGGCTGAGGGATTGAGCTGCCTCTGTGGCCAGTAGTGGAGATCTGAGAGTTTATCCAAAGCGCATGTGYGTACCGTGATAAAAACCCTTAGTTGTATGATAGGAGAGGAAGCACATCAGTATTTAACCCAGGAGATGTCTCTGTGTTTTTCTTACTAGTCTTTGTCATTTGTAAGGTATTTCTTCTTTAATTGCACAATGTGATTTCCTACCTAATCCTGCCGTGCAGTTAAAATGCTAACTTTAGCAAAATTATTAAGATAATTTCTATGAAGAGGTACTTCATTGTCTCACAAAGATGAAGCTGAATTGAGAAATGCATTCTTACATAACTACCTGCTTGATAATGATGCTCCTGACAACCTCTTGTGTTCCTTTCTCCGTTTTTACTCAACAAGAACAGGTATTTGGTGTATGTCTTTGAATGAAAATGATTTGATGAAACCCATCAATAACAGGAAAAAAAAAAAAAAAGCTTTGATACCTTTTCACTGTGAAGTTGTCAAGACTTAGATGGCAAGAGATGCTTCATCTCTCATACAAAAGGTGACTCTGTGCCTTGTGGCAAAGTGCTGTTTGGCATTTCTTTTGGATGAGTTGAAAAGGCAGGCCGTGCAGACACCCTTCCTGAGTCAGACTCTTGGTGATTTGCCTTGACTAAGGATTTAATTGTAGCTGTGCAGATTTCATAACTATTTTAGTGAAATGATATATGCAGTTCTTTTGTTTTGAAGGACAAAATAATAATGCAATATTGTATTTAATATACCGTGAGATACGTATTTCTGCTGTTACTTCAAATATTGGTTGCATGTTTGAAATAGATATTACTCCTCCTTCAGAATAACTGTGATTGGATTAAAACACGTGTGGTGCCTTCCTTATAGCTTTTGTTGTATGTAAGTACACTTTTCTTTCATTAAGCTGCTGTAGTGAATAGGTGTGAAAAATAAGGTTGCACCCATGGACTAAAAAAATCAAGAACAGTTGAGTAAGTTTAGAGAAGAAAATGTAAAATTGTCCATGTTATTAAATGTTTGCTCCCTTAAGTAGAATAGAATTATGACTGGATAGCTCTGCTATGTTCAGAAACGTACTCCATTTTCTATCACCTGAAGCATAGCTTTAAAATATGAATATAGAACATCATTCTGGTGTTATCATCTGATCAACTGAGAGAAGCTGAGAGGAGTAATCTACTAAATCTGTATGAAGCTGACTTCTGTTATTTCAAGTAACAAGGTAAACTGGAAGCCAACCAGCCTAGTGGAATGGGACATTGACTTTCATTTTCTATAAAATTATAGAAATGCCTTTAAAAGAAGATTTATAATAATGTTCTTAATGGTTGGGCTTTTTAAAACAGAGAAGTCTTACATTAGAAAAATAGGAATTACAGGTTTTACTGTGCAGCTTCCACTCTGGTTTTGAGGAAAAGAGGGCATTTGACTTTATGCTAAGAAAAGTGGTTATGAAAAACTGTTTAGTTGCTGTGAGTTTAAACTCAATTTAAATTTAAAGCATCTAATTTGTGGTACACTTAATATAATTGATTAGAGAAGAGTGAAGGCTTAGAAAGCATTAGTGCATTAGAAATTTTAGTAATTTGATACAGAAAACAGCATGAAATTTAGGTAACACCTGTGTAGAGAGTACCTGKTTTTTTTACTTGTTGCATGGTTTGTTAACCTCTTATGTATCAAGTTACGAGTTTTGGAAAACGTTTAGAGTGGGAATAGTAAAAGTTATTTTGACATGTACGACTGGAAAGGGATTTTACAGAGGCAAAGAAATGTTGACTAGACTTATTTCTAAGATGAGGTGAAGAGTGCTACTTTGTATTACAGTATCATTGTTATGCTGAAATTGCAGACTACAATAACCTGTGTTTATTTTGAAGTCACATACTGTCTACAGTTTGCTAATAGCTTAATTGGTTTGGAGGTAAGTGTTATCGGATTATATTTTTGAAAATGGCACATTGACTTTTGTCATTCATTTTGTTTTGGCTAAGAAAATTTTCTTGAATTTGATTTTGTTTTGTAGCAGTGAAGATAATTAACTTGCTTTACTTGGATCTGTGTTTGCACAGAAGAAACCACACTTATGGCTGTTTAGAGAAAGAAATGGTTTAGTATGCTAACTCAATTTAGCACCTGAAAACAGCATGACATTTCTCAGTCTTGCATCATTGCTGCTAAAATTCTATGGTTAAAACTGGAGAAGTTTTGTATATCCTGAATAAAAGTTAAATAAGACTTTTTGCTATGATGACAAAATAGTAAAACTTTAGTTTTATAAGTGRATTGGGTTTGTGTAAGGTGGGACATAGTGAAATGTTTGTTTTTAGAGGCTTCTTTGCTGTCAGATGTGTTTAAAAAACAGAGGTTGTAGCAGACATTTGAAAGCGTCCAAAGCTGTGCCTGTTTGGATATGACACAGAAGTTCCACTTTCATCTTTCTCAGCGTCTTGGTGGTTATTTTATGTGCTGTCTTTAGTGGTTAAATTGTAAGACCTGCAGATGCAGCAGACGATTACAAGAGTTTCCTTGCAACAGGTGTCATGTTAGAAATTGATTAGGGAGAATTTAAAAATAAAGGTAAGCAAAATGCATATTAAAATAAAAAAAAAAAAAATAGGATGAGCTGGGAGAGAGGTAAGGAAGGAGAAAGGAATCAAATTCCAAAGATCTGCAAGATGGTAATTTTGTGGGGTTTATTTCCAAACCTCATGAATTAAACAGAAAACAAACAAACGAACAAAAAAACAGGAAGGCAATGGGCTTAGCCTGGGTAGAGTGGCCTCTTATACACAAAGGCGGTTGCCTTCTTGCTGTTCATAGCTCACAGGTTCAGAACCGTATGCACTTGAATAACAGCGAAATCATCCCAGCCTTTAGGAGGTTGCTATAGTCTGACAACCCGTGTGCACAGTAAGAAGCGGATGGTGCAGAGCTTTACTTAAGTAGAGGTGGTAAATCATCAAGGATGTAGAGGTTAAAGTAAATTAGGGAGCTCACATATATGAAAACTTTTTTTTTTTTAAGTAAGGCCAACATGGCCAAGGAACAAATTGTTAGTCAGAGTAGCCGTGTATGGAGTTTATTAATGCCCAAAAGTACAATCTCTGAAATTAACTCATTTATGTAGAAAGTTGCTGCTTAGACAGACCATTTCCTTATGGTCTTAGCAGGGGAAAAGGAAAAAAGAAAAACCCACGACAGCTGAATAATAAACAAGTGCATTAGCTCAGATGTTATAGCACATTAGGATGGGCGCTGGCTTCTAGTTTGGAATATGTTAATGCTTGGACAGCCTGGTATAGGCTGAAGAGTGTTGTCTGCGCTAATTTATGCAGCCTAATATATGTATTTCATTGAACTAATATTTAAACTTAATAGTTGAAAATAAGACTTGAAAGCAAGTCTTGCTCAGCTTTTTTTATTTGGGCATTTGTTGGTAGACACACTCACAAAGTTGTCTTTTTCTATTGGGGAAACTATAGCTGTATCTAATAAAATAGTGTAATCTGATCACAGGTTTTAAACCAGTAAACTTTTCTGGCTTTACCACACCACCGCAAATACAGTTAAGAATGTTGGCTATATATGTTTTATACATATAGTTATATGTGCATATATATATATGCACATTATTGATGGACTATGCAGAGCTGCTCAACTCCAAGTTCTGGTGCTAAAACAGGTGAGGTTGTTCTGAACTCAAAATTGCTGTTGTTGTCTGGCTTGTTTCTGATGCTGTTAAGTGAAATACCCTTGAGGCTGTTTTCCTGAGGATGTGTGTTGGTTAAGTAGTAATTGACAGAATGCTTTAACTAGCATTTGAATTACATGGGATAAAACTTCTCTAGTCTTTGAGTGAATACTTTGATTTCTGAGTTAAGGCCTGTTAATGCTTAGAGTTTGTGAAGCAGAACATTCATTGTGCTAGAGTTGTTCTGTGGATAAATTGGGAACTGATGGTTTGAATCCGATCTGGGACCTTGAAGGCAGATAAGAGTATGTTGTCTATATTATATTTAAAGTACCTGATTGATACTAAATTGTCTTTTTTTTTCTTTTTTTTTTCTTTCTTTTTTGCAGGCTGGAGCTCTTGACTTATTGAAGGAGCTTAAGAATATTCCCATGACCCTTGAGTTGTTACAGGTATGATTTTCTTATTGTTGTTATGTTGCAAATATTAACTCCATAGTGATGAAGGTGAAGCCAGCAAATTTGGAAGAAGGTTGCACTGTTAAAGTAGATTCCTATGTAGAAACTCCTTGGAAGAATCAGTGTTATTATAGGGTAACTAGTCTTATTTCACCTTGATTTAGGGCACTTAAGTGTTTTCTTCCAGTAGCAAGCTCTTAAAGCTTATCTTTCATTTGAGATGAAAATAGTGAATTTTGTCATGGACAAAGGGAAAGAGCTGCTTATAAACTTTGATATAATCTTAGGTTCTTACTAACACAAATGTCATGTGTTCATGTGTTTCCTTCCTTCTGAAGGAGAATGCACCCGATTACAGCTGATACCTTCTTTTCTTATGTAGTTAGTTCTGGTTTTGGATTGTAAGTGAGGAGAAGCATAATTCATACCTTCAGGCAAGTTGTATTTGACCATTTCCTCCCCCCCCCCCCCATAACTCCGAGTAGTGTATTTCTTAAGGTAATTATACTACCACTACTCCTTCCCTTTTACTCCCCTGGGCATGCATACTCTAATTTTGCTTACATCTACATCTCTAACATAGTATTTTATATATATTATTCATAAATTCTTTCAAAAAGTAACTCAGTGAACTTTATTTGCATGTCAGCTTTCAGTGTTTTACATGTAATTCATCAATGAACAACTTTTGTTCCAAAGTATCTAGACATCTCCTACCTCTGTGAAAATTTTCAAATGGCAGAGGTAAATGTAAGACCTGATTTGTTGTGGTAGCCACTTAAATTGGAAGAGACTGAAAAGTAACTTTTTTCTAAGTGACAATTAATGGTCACAGATACAGAATTAGCTATAAAGTTCAAATCTTAAGTGTCAGTAGCAATGTCATTCTTGATGTATGCATCCTATGTATTTGCAGAATGTACTTAGTACGTTACTACTAATACTGTTTGTGACAGGAAATAGGAATTTGAAAGTGTCACCTTCACGCATGAATGAGCATGGCTGATACGATGCTGCAACCTTCTCCCCTATGTTCAACCTCCTTCCTTAAAAAAACCCCAAAACAAAACCCCACCAAAAAAAAAAAAAACCCTCAAGCCCCACAAAAAACAACAACAAAACCCAGAAAAACCCTCTGTTAACCTCATTTTTTTGAGTTTCTTTGTGCAGGTCTTAATACAGAGTATTTGTGTAATCATGTTTTTTGCCTTTGGAATGAAAAAATCTCTCTGCAAGTGCTCCGGAAATTCTGTAAATGCTGCTATGCAAACCTGTTCTGCTTAGTGTGAAGAATGAGACTAGAAGGAGAAGCTTTACACAGAACAAGCAGAACAATTTTACCCTTGAACCGTGAGGATCTGAAGAATGTGCAAGTAGATAACACTCTTTTTTTAGTTGCAATGAAAACCTTAGTAATGTTACCAACAGAGGAGGACTCTTAATCTTGCTAAGTACAAACAAACTCAACTGTCTGCCTTTTAGGGCACTTGTGTGACCCTGACTTAATTTATATAGGGTTGCATATTAATTCTGTCCAGTTTTCTATCCTACTTGAAAGAAGCTTATTTATTCCCATCCATATGACAGGTACCTGTTTTTAGAGTGAAATAATATTTGCAGTAAAAGATTGTTTTTAATCTGTATTGGGGCGGGCACSATATGAGTTTGTAAAGAAGATTTCTCTGTGTTACAGTAGGTCTAAAGGGATCAGGTATTTTAGCATACTCTTGCATAGTAGACTGACTGTAGCTTAGTTAAGAAGTTTTTCTTAAGTATCCAATGCTGTATTCAAAACAGTGCCGCTGCATAAGATTGCATTTAGCAACATGTTTAGACTCAAAYTTACATTATTTTTGTTGAGAGTTTTATAAATATATAAAGTCTGCTGTAAATTTTCTGCGTTAGTCTCCCAGATTTGCCTAAGCAACGGAGGACTCAGAACAACAGTTGAAATGCAAAGTAATCATATGCATCGCTCTGGTAGTGGATCATTAGTGTGCTAATGTCAAGAAGGGTGATGATCATGAGAAAGTGGGAGCACTAACTTCCTCTGTGTAGATTGAGATATCTATTGATGTGTTTGAACTGATGAAATGCAGGACACAAGTGAAAAGCATACTTCCACACCCATTTTTAAGCAGTTTTGAAAGCTAGCTACATTGAGAAAAGCACTGCTAGCTGATATGATAGTTTCATTATTCCTGTGTAATAAGAGAAGTGGCAATTTTTCCTGTAACATGACTGTTGCTTCAGTCTGAGCTGGCAAGGACCTCTGAATTTACAGGTCTGTGGAATAGGAAGGTGCACATCAGTAGCCTGAACTTATGCTTGTGTCTTGTGTCTTTCTCGCCTGATTTTTGTCACAGAAAGCTGAAGCGGTTACAGACAATAATACGACTGTGTCATATCTAACGAGTTTTATGTAAGCAAGCTGATCCTTGCTCAGCTAGGCAGGGAGCCAGTAGCCTTCCTCACACGTGATTTATCCGGTGGTCAGAATTGCAAATCTCTTTAGCAGCCACACAGTATTAATGGCATCGTGTCCCTGGTGCTAATTGTGGGTAGTGGCAGCTAAACAGTGAGTGAGACAGACGGTCTTTATTTTAACAAACAGGTTTTACTGGAAATTACACACACGTATGCAGAACTAGGCTGTGATGTACAGTCCTTGTTAATGACTTCTTGCCAGTTCATTGGCGAGCTGGGGAGACCTGAGAACCTGGAGGTGATTATTCTTTAGGGGCTGATGTGGCTCTGCTTTGGTCCAGGTGCTCACCAGTTCTCTGTCCTCATACTCTCTTACAATTTAAAGTTGATAACACCTCTGCTTGCTTCAGTGGTTGCTTTTCTTCCCCAACTATGTTCCTTACATTTTCTCATTTGGTCTGGTTTAGAGAAGAGTAGCTCCCACTGTATGCTTTGTTTTGGGTTCAGTCATAGCTTACTTATGCTAATTGTTGCTCATACCAACTGAAGGCTGCTTGGCCTCCAGCATGAGTGCTTCAGGGGTGAAAACAGCTGTCTTATGCTGTCTCTGAGCCTCTTTACTCTCAGAAAGCAGATGAAAAGTGCTCTAGAATTTGAAGTGGGGAAGAATGATCCATTAAAAATGCATTTTGGACAAGGTGAGGAAGGTTTTCGTATACCTGCACACTTATAAACTGTCACAGAGATAAAGCAATTCCACAGGTTACACTGGGCTAGGCAAAAATACTGGAATTTTCCACTTAAAGTGACTCTTATGAGAACAGCTCCGTAGGCTGGAAGACTGAGGAAATTTCAAATGCTGACAGCTGGTTTGTCATTAAAGCACAGTCATTTTGAGAATATAACACTGATCTTTTGTGATTACCTGTGTCAGTTTGCAGGCAAATAAATTGGTAGATCATTCCTYCCCCTCTCTTTAGGAGAGGCCAGATCAAGTGCTCTGTAAAAGCAAACAAATGAACTATGTTTATGTACTACCTTAAGAAAGCCGGCAGTTTAGACCGTTGCCATAATCTGTTTCTCTTGTGTGATCAGAGGAAGAAATTAATTTATCCAATTAATTTTGAGTTTTACTTGAGTTTTTGAGATTTACTAACCTAAGTAAGTCTGTAAGTTGGTGTCTTTCCTTTTTGCTGATGAGAGTAGGCCGTGGTTGTGCCCTGTTATCAGTGGAGGGTTATTTTTTTTGTAGATATATTTTTCTCGTTCAGGTATGATGAGTATTTTATGGAGTTCCAAGCACATGTTATTCTTTATTGTCTGGACATAATGTCCAGAGTATGTGTTTAACATGTCAAGAGAGTTGGCCAGTACTGCTAGTCTGAGTGAGCAGAGTCCACCTTGAAACACTTTAGTTACAGGTGAGTAACCATGTGTTTTCTTTAATTCAAAATACGTGTTTAGGGCTGATGCTCAGACCTGAGGTTATTTGATGTGTTTCCTTTGCTGAAATAGCAACTGAATATTTCAGTACATTTCCAGTCATTCAGTACATCCATGGTGCCCCAAAAAGTGTTTGGATTGTAAGGAGTAATTTACAGGAACAAATAATTTCCATTTTTAGCGAGCCACAAAGATTTAAATTTTCCTTTAAAGGAGAAGGAAATTTATGATGAACTAGTGCAAAAATAAGTAGAACAATTTATATTTATTGAGTCCTGTAAATAGTAAATGCAACAAAACCGAGCGTCTTGACTAGATTTTTTAAATTGTTCTTATCAATCAAAATATGAAATGATAATAAATTACTTACTTGTATTGTTAAACACTTTTCTCGTCTCATGAAACTACAAGTGTGGAAATGTTCTACTTGTTAGATTAACATGTTAGTCAGAAGTCTTCTAAAATGAAACTTTTGTTGCTGTTGAGCTAAATTTATGTCCTCATCTTCTGAGTCTTAAAAGGAGTGGATTGTAAATTAATCTCCTCTTCACTCTATAGGTGGCAGTAGTGCCAAAGGTTTAAAGCCTGTCACTATCTTGGCCTTTTCAGAGGCCTAGGCTAGTCTTACTGTTTCTATACAAAAGCAGAACTCTCTGTTCTTAAGATTTTAAAGAATTTCAGTATTGCCAAAATTATTGGGAATCTAAAATGTGGTTGCTCCCAACTGATACTACAGCTTCTTCCACAGCCACTAAATRGGAATTCTAAGAGTATGAAGTCACTGAAGCAGTTGGCAAGCTTCTGATCATGCCAAAATATAAATACAGTCATTGCTTCACAGAAAAATAAGGTTTTGAGGCTAGAACCTTTGCTAAAAATTTTATATAACATTAAGATGTATATATGATTTTCACATTGTTAGATGTTTTGAATGTCATACTTAGTTTAGGTAAGTAGTTCTGCAGAGCTTTTTGAAATGGTTTGGGAGCAAAAATCTTCTGATTGACTCCCCTTAACCCTCCGGCCCCAGACTTCTGTGATGGAAACAAATGGTAATACTGTTGTGTTTCTTTTTAAGATGTCCATGTTGTTAAAATAAGTTTTGTAAAGGCTTGCAGCATTTCATCSTGATATTCTAAAAAAAACCCCCMAAAAACCCCAAAAACAACCAAAAAACCCCCACAAAACAAAAAACAAAGAAAAAAGATACTTTTAAAAAATGATGTCAAAGTACAACTTTATATATGTTTACTTGTTAAATTATCTTCATGTCACCTTTTATAGTGTATATTTTTATTTCTGTTGCAGTCTACCAGAATTGGAATGTCAGTGAATGCAATACGCAAGCAAAGCACAGATGAAGAAGTTACATCTTTAGCAAAATCTCTTATCAAGTCTTGGAAGAAACTGTTAGGTATGGCAACACAAACTTTTTTTTTCCCTGCTCTTGCATGTTTTAACTGTATGCAGTCTTGATGCAAATCCTTGACACTGCCTTGCTTTAGATATATTTGTGCTCCTGTGTAAGTATTGAAACTTTCTGCACTGATGTAGTTGTTTTTTACTCTTTGACTATCACCAGTGCATTACTGTGAAAGTGTATTCAGAGAAAAAGTTAATATATTTTTATTGGGGCTGGCAAGCTGTAGGAAGTCAGCTTCTGTGACATGACTCATTTCTGAAGTCTCGTTGCCTGCTGTTGAGCTAGAGTGACTGTACTGCAGTACTAAGCACTAACAAACCTGTTCTTGACTATTTCCTTTGTCAAATATAACAGGTACTCTGAAGAACTTGTGCAAAATCTCATATGAGAGCGTGGAGGCTTTGAAGTTTGGTTATAAAGTGATTTGTGAAGAGAAAAAACTGGTAAAAAATTGATGTTAAAAATCTGTTGGAACTTACAGGTAGTGAGAAATAGCTCTGCGCTTTCTAAAACCTTCATAATTTTAAACAACTTACTAGTCAGTGAGTTAATGCTTCTTGTTTAATTTCCCTTAAAGCAATGAACGCAGTAAGTGAAACCTTTCTGTTAGCAGGGTTTTATTCAAGGGTATTTTGTAGTACTTAATTTTAATGTATTTGAAAACACTCAAATGTCAAACTGTGTGCAGATATTTTTGTTCATATGCTGTGCTGTACTTTATTTTATTTCTTTGTATCCGATTTTAGGTAAACTAAGATTTAGGAAGCTTAAAATTTTGAAATAGAAAACAGTTTATGTTATTTTCTACTGATTTAAATATTTACCATTCTGTCTAGAAAAATATGCTAAATACCAGGAGGTGTTTGAGTCCCCTGCCATTTGAAGTCAGCCTCATTTTTATCAGTTATGGAGTATTTTATCAGATACTTTATTACTCTCTTGTAAATGGTGTAGAAATGACTTTGTATCCATCTGACAGTATATGTATGTAGAAATGGACAATTTGTGACAGCTTTCAACTTCTATATTCTAGTAAGGAGCAACAACCTCTACAGCAGACATTTTTTTAACCTACCTTTTAGAAGGTGAGACAATACTAATTAGATTAGTTTTAGTAATTGAATTTAGGTAGTACTAGATATGCTGATAAAATACTTTTTAAATCATGGGAATTACTCTTATTATAAATCAAATGCATACTTTGTAAAGGGTCTGATTATAGTTCACTGGTAAATAGTGGAAATTATGTACTTTTTATGTTGGAATTTCCACTTAGAACTTGAAGTCCAACTGTATTATATCCAATGCATAAAAGTGGTAAGATACATAAGTGGAGAAATGGACTTGCGCATTAACTTGAGTTACTCTAAAGTCTTCTAAAAGCAGCAGCTGGATTGAGTGACCTAGCTCTCAAGTTATTAATTTAAGTTTAAAAAAAGGCCCTATCAAAGTTTTGGGGTTTTTTTGGTCTCTAAAGTTCAAATTTTTTGATACTGCAACTTATTTTAGGCAGCAAAGTAGAGGAAATACTCTTTCTTCCCCACAGAATTCTCAGCTTTTGGGAGTGCCCTCGGATACTGCTTTTTTTTTTTTATTGGGATATTTATTTATATTGTGTAATTTTGAATAACTGGAGGACATATGTTCCTGTGCTTTATTCTCAAAGTAGTTTTTTTTTTTTTTTTTTTGGGGGGGGGGGGGGCGGCTAACCCTTCCAGGTTTCGCTGTCCTTTGAGCAAAGGAATTGCTATTTATTTGTTGAGACAGTAAAAGTAGTCTTCTGTCTCATTTTTTTTAACACAGTATCTTAAGTCAGTCAAACTTGTCTTAATATATTGTTACTTATAGCTGACTGATCTTCAAGTGTTCAAACATTGTGAAACACGGGGGATATTATTCCTGCCTGAGGACCAGAGGTGTGTTCATGCTGTAGAAGTCTGGAATAAGACCGTGGTGCCTGATGGTCACGGCAGGTCAATCTAGGTGTAGGCTGCTGCTGAAAGGGGTGGTTCTGGCTTCCCTTCTGCACCGGTGCCTCCTTGCTCCTTCCTACCAGTAGTGCTCAAGTGGCTATCCAGGCAGCCAGAGCTGGGAACTGACCACTTGGAAACCAATCATTTTGTTCATTTCTTCTGGTGTAGATTTCAACTGTATCAGTTTCTTGATCCAGCCTGTTTGCAGTTACTGTTTCCAGCACAGGGATTGCAGCAGTAACGTACAGCTGGGGAAAGGTGGGCCTTCCCATTTTGATGGCTTGCCACATTCCAATTGTTTTAAGACAGTTGGGAGACTCTAGTGAAGGGTGCTTACATCAGGTGAAGTCAAACATGTGAGGAACTGGAAAGTAAATAGCAAATATTTGACATTAATCAGAACTGAATACTTTCTTCTTGAGGCAGTGGGTATGTGACCTCTGTTCATGCTCTAATTTTTGTTACAGGGCAGATGATATTGCGTGTACGTTATTGTGCCAGGTCTAGTACAGTTGTGGTTGTGCACTTATTATATAAAATCAAATTATTCCTGGAAATACAGCACTGCTTGTATTCAAAACTTACGTAGTTAAATTTTCCTTTATCATAATGTAGACCATATAACAAAGCATAGCAGGGCGAATGTTTTACCTCTCATTTCACTGCTCAATAATTCATTAGAACTTAAAATCTCATAACTGTGGAAGACAGGGTATCTGGGCTGTGCGAAGCATAGGTGGGAATCGTACAAAGTACTCTTTACTCTGTTTTATCATTAGTTTTGACTTTCTCAGAAGAATACGAAATACCGTACGTTTAGCTGCTTGAGAAATCAGTTTCGATTATGCTGTTTATAGTGCATGTAAAATGGTATGGATCAAAGATGGCAACAGAAGCGGACAGCTGTTAATCATAGCAAGCATTGTACTCAGAGATCTGAAGTCTTTGTGAGTTATTTTTATAAATGACATTTTGAATTTAGGCAAGAATTGTTGGCTGTTCAGGCTGCATGTATTGTCTAAGTTGAATGCTATTGGAACTTACGTTTTAAGGAGGCATGAGAAGAAATCAAAGTAAGGTTGTGAATCACCATATGTTTATGGCTTGACCAGCACCATGCCAGGTTACCAATGGTTTTTTAGGGGGGTCGGAAGTTGCCCAGCAGAGGCCTTACAAGTGTTGTCTGAAGTGACTCACTGAGTGAGCTACAGTGGAAGATCGCTTTCAGATGTTGCTGTAAAAACATTAAACCACACAGCCGAGTTGGTCACAATTTAGACAAGGAAGCAAATTCTGCTCTCAGAATAAAATACTGTTCAGTTATAACACGGGATTTACAAGTAACGACTGTTTTGCCAGGTAGCTGAGTATATAGAGTATGCTGTGCGGATAATGAATCTATGCATACCCATTTAGGTTATGAGAAGTGTTTCTTTATATTAAAAAACAACAACCAAAAATTCTTTAAGGAATTTTAACATTCTCCATCACAAATAATTGCTTACTGAACTCCAAGAGTATACAGTGAAAAAGAATGTCCAGACCTCTAACTAAGTAAACTTAACTCCACTAAGTTTATGTACTGAACTGGAAATGCAGAATGATTGGACAGTAATCTTAACATTAAGTGCAAGTGTGATCATGTATTGCCAGTAATTAAAAATGGGGCCATGAACATTTTGAAATGCCTAGTTCAAAAAAGTGCATGCCTGAGTAATTTTATTTTAAAAGAATGTTTAAGTGCTTAATGTTGTCAAGAGAAGATAACACCAGTCAGACTTCACAGAAGTGTTTTACTCAGATTACTTTGTTCATACGATGCTTTGTTATTTTGAACCTGAGTTTGATTCTGCTGGAGCAAGCTGGTACAGTCTAGGACTATCTTACAGGTATGTTAATACTGTCATTAGGTAAAGTTGTTCAAGGATGTCTAGTAACCTACTGGCTTTGCTCAAAAAAATTGTTATTGACAAAACAAGTTCCTAAATTACAGTCTAATAGTGTTTAAGAGTATTGTTTACTATTGATAAGAAGAGTACATGTCTTTATAAGATATCAAGTAGAATCAAGTGCAAAAATAATTTCAATAGTTTCATTTCCATATCAAGTATGAGTTGTGGAAATCACCTCCTGTTAAATGTATATTTGGAACTGTTCTATGTACAATTAGTAGATCTATAATTTGTTAGGATTATCGATGGAGCGATAATAACACGATGCAAACTACATCATACTGTATAGGAGAAAAAACGTGTATAGCAAAGAAGTTAATGTGTCATGCTTTTTTGTCACTTATGATAAAAAAATCTTTAAGAATGGCAAACAGCTCGTGATTTTGTTGTTTATTTATTGATTTTAGATATTATTCCTCCCTATGGTGCTACTAGGAAGAAGCTTTTCTGATCTTACCTTCTACATCTTGCAGAGGAATTGCTGACAAGTGTAGCTGCTTGTGCATCTCAAGATTATTTTGGTCAGGGTCTGGAAAATGGGGTCTAAAGAATTATTAAATATGAGGGTCATTGTTAAATTAATGACTATGCCATCTGTTATCTGTTGTCATATCTCTTTCCTTTAACTTACTTAAACTGAATACTCAGAAAACTTGCAAAGTTTTGGTGGTGGTATCTGAATCAGTAACAAGATAACCCACTAAATAAAATTCTCATGTGCTTCCAGGGAATAACTAGCCACCTTTCATTAACATTTGTGAAAAATTCTTACTTTAAAAAATTTCGTAACTTGAAGTTAAATTTATAAATTAATAACATTACATCTTTTTAGTTTCTAATTTTTTTCTTGTTACTAGCAAATGTCTTGAGTTCACTTGTAATATAATTATAATTAGAAGAATCTATGATGAAGCTATTAATGGCTTCTAACATTCAGATTAATTGTGTTATCTCTGGCCATATATTATTGCATTAAAAAATTTTGTTCTGGTAACAAACAACACTGTCATGTCATGTTTCACCCTGGAGAGATTATTTCACTGGAAAAGGTAGAAGTATCTTTCAAATTAATTGCAAGTCCCAGATAGAAACTGCAATGCAGTAGCCAGAATTTGATAGTCTTATTCCAATGGCTAATAGTCAATTCATGTTACTGGCTTGTTCTTTGTATTTTGAAGAAGCATTAATATAAGTGAGCTTATCTTATTTAAAAAAAATAAAGCTTAAAGATTTTTTTTATGGCCTTCTGAAGCTGTAGTAGCTAAACTGTGAAGTTACAGTTTTCAATCCTAAAATTGATGACAATTTCAATTTGTTTCTGAAAAAAAGTTTTGGTAAGTTTTAATAGCTGTACAAAGTTGAAAAAGTAATTGTGCCTCTTTAAAGCAACTTGTAATTTATATTATATAAACATTTATGATGTTCTATAGACTTCCTGACGTGAATCACTTGCTCATTGGAGTTTTTAAATATCTTTAACAGAAGGGCCATTTTTTTCCATCTTACTTTGTTAGAATTTCTGTGGTTGGTTGTAGTTCCCATTAGCTGTCATTTTTCCTTTGCATTAGAGTCTGGCAGTTGAATGTAAAATAAGTTAATTAGTAGGGACTTTTAGTTTCTCAAGGATAATTTTTTTTCCTTTCCCCAGAGGACAGTTGAAATGCTGTCTAGCAGGCTGTTAATTGCATTCTGTTCTTTTGTCAATACAGTATTTTAATAAAATAAGAAATCTTTATTAAAGTGTGAGTTTAAGAATAAATACTGCTTGACACTGGATCTGCTCTCCTCAGTGCTTTCCAATTTATGATCCATAAGAGTGAATGACTTAAACACTTAGGAGAGTATTTTGAACAAACAGAGAATATAGTTAACTTTATTTTCAGATTTCTGAAACTGGATTAAACAAAAGTGTCTATAAACTCTTCTCTAAGTGATTAAAGAAATTGTAGTTTTGAAGACATATTTGCTGAAGATGGTCCAGTTGTCTCAGCTGCTGAAGTTTGACCTTGGTTTGAGAAATGCTTGCACAGACTGGTCTGTAAGTGTAGGAAGAGCTGTGCGTTTACCTCTTGCTTTATCCCCATGCCTCACATATACCCTGCCCTCCCTAAATGAAAGAAGCGGTCGGGGTATTAGAAGGCAGAGCACTGTTCTCAGGTGCCTGCCTTCTCTGATGAAATGCTGCTGGGCTAAATGGAAGTGTTTGATAAACTAGAACTAGGTGCCGGCTATACTATAGCGGTGTATTTGATGCAAAATAAGCAGGAGATACCTGGGTCAGCTCTGAATTTGACAACTTGAGTGCCAGAAAAAAATGTGGAGGTAAATGGGCTGAAGCAGAGCTCAGCTCTAAGGCAGCTGTGCTGCTTTGCAGAACCTGAGCTGTACCCCAAGATTACCTGTTTGATCTATCGGTTTGTCTTAAAGCCTCTGACAAAAATGATCATGTACCAAAAAAAAAGATGGGGGTAAATGAGGTTATGTGCATATTTAGAATATTTTTAAAATTATATATCATGTAAGTGTTTGTTGCCATAGAGAGTAGTCATGTGAATATGTATGTTCAAAATAGGATTTGTTTTCTTTCTCTGAGTATTGTGCGCTTCAGGTGTCATAGCAAAGAACTTCTGTGATCCATTCAGTTCTATAACCTCATTTGCTTTCTTAGCGAACTTACTTTTTTATAAATAATACTTGATTGAATTGATATATTTATTAGGATTTTTTGAATAGCACCTTCAGCTTATTAAAGACAGTGAGTTCAAGTGCATCATCTACTGTGTTTAGTTTTCCTTTTTTTTCTTTAATGGAGAAATGTATCAAGGATTGAATATAAAGTTACAAACAGCGGGTGAGGAAATCACTGAACTTTTAAGCTCTTGAAGGCTGGGGAAATACTCTGGAGAAGTATCTTTGTGTGCTTGCCAGGTTCCTATACTGTTTTGTAGGCATCTCTTTTTAGGTACAGCTGGAGACAGGATAGTAGATGGGTGTTTGGTCTGATCCAGTATGGCTGTCTCTGTGGTCTCCTTTTATGATGATGATGATTTTTAACAAAGTGATATTTGATTTGATAAATTCCTTAACTCAAAAGTTAAGGAAAGGATCAAAATCCTGTTCAGTTTAATATCTTTTCTGTGTAGCTTTAAACGTAAATTGTTCCTATTAAAAATAAGCTGGTACAGTAATTTTCTACTCTCCAGGAAGAAAAAAAAAAAAAGCTCAGTGCTTGATTAAGAGACCAGAATTTGTGTGTTCCATACCACCAAGTTCCCCTGAGAAATGTGGGGATGGGGCTTTTGTGGAAGTGAGGATACTTATAGATGCTTAAACAAGGTTTTAGATACCTGGTTCAGGACATCTTTGTGGGAAAGACTGAGCCTTATCAGATTTCCCTCCTTTTCTTGATCTGTTTTTAGTTCTTTTTAAAGTTTGCAATATATGCTTATCCCAATAATATAGTATACGGAGTTAGAAGTGTAATGGCAGCTTTATGAAGGCTTAAAGAGAGGAATTCACAAAATCTAACTGTCAGTGAGTGATGCCAATCTCTCTAGGCTTTCTCTGTAGGCAGTGGAGAGAGCCAGCCTTTCTAGAGAGCTTATCAAAGCAGGAGCTCAATTTAGCCACTGTGAATTCCTCTTTACGAGGGAAGGGTGTATGTGTTCTCGCTAGGCTAAAGTTAAATGTTGTGATTGCCCTTTTTAATATAGACTTTTGTCTTTATTCTTTATAAAATCATCACTAAACATAGCCTGTATGGGAAAGGCAAATTCAAATATTTTTAAACACTAAGGCAAATAATTTAAGAGCTATCACAGAAAATACTGTGTGCATGTCTGGAAAACGCATATGAAGATGATCTTTATATTGGCAACCATGGTAGCTTTCACACCACAGCTTCGTTTGGTTCAGTCCTTTGGTAGAAATCCTGTGAATATAATTTAAAAAAATGACATGTATTTAGTAGGAGCTTATATTTAAAACATGGAAGACAAACTCCAGAGACTTGATGCAGTAGTTTAAGAAGTTATTGTCTACCTCATGCAGCAGAGTTGGCAAAAATAAATCATAAAAGTCTACATTTTCATCATGTCTTCGCTGCCAGTTTAAGCAGATGCTGGACTTGACTCGAAGGATCTGAAGTGTTGTCATATTTTCCATTTGCTGGGTTGGGGAGGGTGTTGGGGAGTGGAAGGCTGTACTGCAAGAGAAGGTCAAAGCAGAGAGTGGGAGCTGATAGCATTTCCAACTGGTTCAGGAGAAATCATCAAAGATATTTTACCACTGCTTTAAATTGGTTACTATTTCTGGGTAAAAGAGAGTTTCTCATGTTTTGTATTTCCAGATGGACCTTCAACTGACAAAGATTCTGAGGAAAAGAAAAAGGAGCCTGCATCTTCCTCACAAAACAGTCCTGAAGCAAGAGAAGAAAGGTGCTTAATTCTTCATGGCTATACAAATAATCTCACTCAGTATAAATTAACATTAAACTATCTGGTCCAAATTTGTCATATTAGAGAGAGCTTCCACATTCTTTTGTGAAATACTTAGAGTTGCACAAGAAATGGCGTGTTGTTAGGGAAGTAAATCCTGCTGCTGCTGACATTAAAAAAAGATGAAAGCCACAGGTCAAGGTATGGCCAGACTAGTTATTGTTTATTCCATCTGTCTCATCTGTCAAATACTTCTTCCTCTCTCGATACTAGCACTGAGCTTTGAGAACTGTAAAACAACTTTCAGTCACAGGTTTGTAGTAATTGCATGTGTTAGAGGTTTAGAATACTTCTTTTGTCTGTTAGCTTTTATGTTTAATAAACAATCTCATTCTGCACTTTTTTTGGTAAACGCAAAATACATGTTACCAGAAAAATGAACCCATGTTAATGATATTATAGGAGCTGAAGAACACTTGCAAAATAGTATCTGCAAGCCCATTTCTTCTATGGATTTCTGGTTTTAGTGAGTCTGTTTCCAGCAGCCATTTTCTAATTGAAATTTAACCTCTAACCATTTGTCCTGACGCAAGCTGAAAACTTTTTGGTTTACAGTTTGCAAAGCTACATTAATTATTTGTTTGTGACCATGGTACCACTTCAGTACAGTAAGCAGACTGAATGCAATGCATTCACTGCAGACTGAGTGTTAGTGTGATGTATCTTCACTGTTTTTTAAAGTAAAGTTCCATGGCGGGGTGGCAGGGGGAAGATTTCATGTTAATGTAGAGAACTGAGAATTAAAACTTATGTGCCACATAAAGGAATGAAATACCTGCTGTGTCTCTATTGTGTGGAATACCCTGGTGAATATTGTAAAGACACTTTTAAAATTGTATTGACTTTAGAGCTCTAAGTAGCTTTAAAAAGGTGGCCAGTGTTCTTTTTTTGGAATACCATCAAGTGGGTATAGCAAAAGAGCTGTGTTTTGCCCTGAAACAAAGTTATTTGAAGGGGGGGGGGAAACATTAATATTAGTTTTCTTTCTGCCTTTTTTTAGCAGTTCAAGTAGCAATTCCAGCAGCAGGAAGGAGGAGGGTAGTGCTCCCTCAAATTCTTTCATCCCTTCTTTTCCCCGGGCTCCAAGCACTTCAGATTCTGTACGAGTGAAATGTAGAGAAATGCTCTCTGCAGCTCTCAGAACAGGAGGTGAGCTTTGTAGACTATATTTTCAAGTTTAACTATTTCCTTCTTCTCTATTTCAGTCCTTCCCACTCTATTTTTTCCTGCCCTATAGGGTAGAATAAACCCTGTTTATGTCCATTTGTTAGTATATACCCATAGGCCAGTTCATCCAAGTTGCAAGTAATGAGTAACATTGACAGCATGGGAACGTACTGAGATACATTTTTGTTGCTGATGATATGGGACATTTTGTAGCTTCTGTTCATCTGGTATCTTGCCGACAGTAGAACTTCTTTTCAGGAAGGTTATTGCCTCCTTAATGCCTCATTTAAATCTTTTTGTGGAAGCTGCTATTTTTTTGTCTTATCTCTGACTGAGAGTGCCACTATATACATGCCTGCCTTTCTTACACCAGAGATCCTCTGGGCCTTCAGATTTTGGTTTTTGAAGGCTGCCTTTCTGTTTTGATTTAATCTTGAAGTTTCATTGAGATACTCACAATAAGAGAGTCTTGCATTGCTCTATCTTCATGCCTTTTGGGCATCCATAAATTCCTTGACTGTTTGGGTTTTTTTTCTTTTTCCCCCTCATGTACACTTGGGTGTCTTTAAACTGACAAATTGAATGATACGCTACAGAAGGAGCAAACTAAAAGTTGGACTCCTCAGAATGACCCGAATTTTTTCTTATGGGTCCTTCTCTTCTACCAGAACTTATGACCCAGCTCCTGTTCCTCTGCTCTTAGCTTAGTGTAACCTGACCCAGTGTAAGCAGATTTCGGAGTCATCCATTTTTACCCTCTTCACACTTTTACTCTTTCTTTTAATTCACATAAATTCAGATACAGACAGTAATCAAAGCTGACTGAAGACCATGAATTTGTTGTCCCTCTGGGTATGTAGTTCATAGACTTCTAAAATAATTTGTGACCAGAAAGTTGCATATAGCATCTTAGTATTCATAATTCTTTGTAGTCTTAATTTTAGCTAGTTTTCCAAGAACTCTTTTTGCTATGTTACTTTCTACAGCACATATAAGCTGATCATCCATGCATTGAATGCCAATCTCAAAAAATAAGGTTATTTTCTGGTTTTATGGCCTCCTGCATGAGATTGAAGGAGAAATGGTGTTTGGATTACTCATTGAACTACACCCATGTTAAAATGAGAAGGAGGAAAACACATACTGTGTCTAATTTGTCCTAAGCTATCTTGGAAAGGCAGCTGTCTTTATGAGTAAGGGTTTTGGTCAGAAACAGTAAACAATTATCTTGAGACATTTTAGGTCAAGTGTTGCATTGTCTTCAAGATTGCTATGGTTTATTTCTTCTAATTTACATGTTTTATGACACATCTCTGCTTTGCATTTTTTAAAAATATCTAATATTGTTTCTATTATTTAATTACTATGTTTCTAATGAAATCTTTCTCTTGCATGCATGCAAAACATTCATTGCTTACGCTTGTATTGTGTGGACTGAAAGAATTGATGAAACACAATACAGAATGTTTTCTTTTTATAATAGTCTATTCTACGCACAGATATGCTGTGGAGATGGGTATTTGCCAAGCCTGTTAGAATATTTAAAATTTTTCTGTGTAGCAAAGTTTTTTGTTACTACTTGTGTTTGCAACTAGATGTCAGAATTTTTGTTTTTGTGGAAGATTTAGGGTTTTTCTACTTTTTTAAACTTCTGTTGCTCTTCATTTCACTTATTTTTGTTCTTCCAAGTAATATGTTAACAAAGTTCTGAAAGGATAAGTATACAGTAAATTAAACTTTCCTATACAAAGGAAAATTCACTGCAGTTGTTTCATAATTTGCTGAGTTTCAGTTTCAAATGGGCTCTCAAGGATATAGAACACTGATGAGATTGTCAGGTTGCTAATACTTTAATATTTGTTTTTCTCAGATGATTACATTGCTATTGGTGCTGATGAGGAAGAGCTGGGTTCTCAGATCGAAGAAGATATCCTTTATTGTACATCTGTGTGCTTTAGAACAAGAGTATTTTTAAAAGGATTGGTAATGTTAAAATTAATTAACTTGATCTATATGTTGAATATTTTTTAATTTAATTTAAAACAAAAATAGCAAACTGTGTTCAGCACATGAGTGCAGAAATTTAGTGTTTAAAAAAACCAGCACAACCTAAATGATTTGCCTTAAAACATGTAGGAATGTGTGTAGGTGAGTGTGTGTGGGTTTTTTTCAGTTCAGTATGTTTTCCTTGCAGTAGCAATATTATATCTTACTGAAGCATTCTGACATAAAATGCTGGGCTCTTCTATGTTATTTTWAAATCTTTTCTTGTTAACAGTTTTAATCTTTTTCTAATGTCTTTATTTCATTTTCTACAAGTTTATTTTAAATTAATTTGGAATTTTCAAAAGGGTTGTTCTGGTAGCAGTGTTTGAATAGTTACAGAGCAGAGGTCTGGGCTTCTTTTTATTTTAGTTTTTTTTTGGGGGGGCGTGGGGGTGGGGGTGGTATTCTTAGGCATAGAAATAGTCTAAGCTTCATGATTCTAACCTGCTAATGTCCTTCGGTAATTACAGTCAGCCACCATTCCTGTTAAGGAATTTCCCGTTTCAGTTGCAAACCTGTTTTGAATATTTGGTTTAGAAATCAATTAATCCTCAGGATGAGGTCAAGGAACTGGACATAAATTTATGGGTGACTCTTCACAATTTCAGTTGAGATCCTACTACCCAAAAATTCACGTTTCACTGACCATGTGCTAAACTATGATTAGGCTTCAGAAGGACGTGAAGTCTGCTGTGTTGAACAGGAAAGTAACTGTTGGTTGGGGTGGAGGGGAGGACTTGATCAACAGTGGAGAAGTACATTGCTTTAGAAAAGTTGCCCCAAAAAATGAATCCTTTATAGTGCTCTGTTTTACTTGTTAATGTTTTGTTCCTTAAATCCAAAGCACCTATTTTTCAAGAATTAAAAAACACTGATATGAAATACAAAAATAGGGTACGAAGTAGAATAGCGAATCTCAAGGATGCAAAGAATCCTAACCTAAGGAAAAATGTGTTATGTGGGAACATTCCTCCTGACAAGTTTGCCAAAATGACAGCAGAGGTAAGTAAAGCATAGGTCTTTATCTGTCTCCCTGTTGGACTTATGTCCTGGCCTGTATTTATTAGCCATAAAAATAATTTATGTAAGCTGCCCACACTTTTGAAAGACTGTGGCTTGTTTGTGGCTTGCACAGTCTGAATTACAGGGCTGTGTTGGGGCAGAGGGAATGAAAATGGTGTCTGTTAATGGTTCCTAAATATCCGATTTTGTCTGACAGCAGGAAGCGATCAAAAGGGACTTCAGGGCACTGGGGCGATTGGTTGAAGGATCAGGAGCACAGGTAGTGTTTTCCTCAATCGCTTCAGTGGCAGGGAAGAATACTGACAGGGACAGGAAAACATGCCTGATCAACACGTGGCTCGGGCTGGTGCCGTCAGCAGAATTTTGGCGTTTT
>JAYKAV010001632.1:1065728-1099684 GCA_035582835.1 Phoebastria nigripes
CCTTAGGAAAAATTTCTTTACTGAAAGAGTGGTTAAGCATTGGAACAGGCTGCCCAGGGAAGTGGTGGAGTCACCATCCCTGGCAGTATTTAAAAGACGTGTAGATGAGGCGCTTAGAGACATGGTTTGGTGGGCATGGTGGTGTTGGGTTGATGGTTGGACTTGATGATCTTAGAGGTCTTTTCCAACCTTAATGATTCTATGATTCTGTGATTCTAAGCTGTCACACCTAAATTTCCTGAAACATGGTACCTTGTGCTGTTTTTAAAAGGCCACATGATACATCAGTGACAGTTTTTTAAGTTTAGGAAGATGTGAATATGTCTGGCTAGTGACTCCAAGCTGCTTACCCATTCACCTTTCTGGATATCGAAGTGTTAGCCTGTCTTTTCATTTGTTTTCCAAACGCTAACCTCTACTGTTACACTCCTGTGCAAGGTATAGCACTGTGGTTTTAAAGATCAGTCCCTCTCCTGCTGGCATTTTCAGTGTTTATTTAAAGCTTATCTCAAATTTGACAGAATACGTCAAGTGATTTTGAAGGAAACTCTTCACAATAAATGGAAAAAGCCATAAATGATAGGGGAAAGAAGGTAGGAGAATTGTCCTTTAAATCAAATTAAATTTATGTTATTGAAAGAACATTTTGGACACTTGAATAGAAATTCCTGTTCAGATGCTTACTGTCTTTACAAATTCCCGTTCAGATGTCTTTACAAATCAAAATAAATCTAAGAAGTCAAATGAAAAACTAGATTTTATGGGAGAGAAAAACAAAAGCACCGTTAATATCTGATTTCACTTTTGTAGTTCTGCTTGTATGTGTTGTACTCTACCCCCCGAAATCAGGTATAAGGGATTTTCTTGGAGACTGAAAGAAATTAAATTTATGATCAAGTAATGAAAATCATGATTAGCTTTATTCTAAAGGAAGGTTTTTTTTGTGGTGTGTGTTGGTCCGTCCCCCCCCCCCCCCCCAGCTTTACATAAAGGTTAGGGCAAACAGAGGCTGGTAAAGGAATGTGTAAAGAAAAGTAGATTGTATCTTCAGTGCATATTTTGAGGTTTTCTTTGTTCTACATGTGTGTATGTACATATGCACAAACATACGTTTTGTGTTGTCCAGTGCCCATTCTTTGTTTTAATTAATGTCTTGGATTAAAATTTTAATGGCTAAAAAACCCCTTAGTGTTAACATTACTTCTAAAGTGGAACAGCATTAATACAAGACTTGCATTCCACATCTATGTGGGATGTGGAGTAAAACTTTATTGAAGAAAAATGGAACGACTTATTTTTGCTGTGCACGCTTGATTACTATACATTGTGGAGATCTGCCCATTAGAACTGTTTTAAAGGAAAAAGGAGATCGGTGAATCTGGGCTCTTTGGTTAGTGTTTTGAAAATGTATATGACTTCTGGTAACATATGGAAAATTATGGCTATACTGTCTCAGTAGAAATATGGAAATAGTCAAAATAGTGTAAATTTTTCCTGTAGTAATCTTCTGTAGGTCAATGAGATAATCATGCAAGGATCTAACCTAGGGAGAGGATCTTTTTCATCCTCTCTAGAGAACTTTTAAGTCCTCTTCTACTTTGTCTCTCTCTCTTACCTTTCTGAACCTCAGAAATGCATTTGTGTAGAAATGTTTCTAGGTGTTTGATTGTAACTTTTACTGACTTTTTTTTTCTAGCTGCATAGAAAAAAAAAAAGAACACTTCTGACTTTTTGTAGCTTCTGTACTGTGAAATATCCCAATTTAAGTCCTGCAAAATTAAAAATGTGTAGAATTACTTTGCTTTTCAGTAGAGTTGTTGTTCATGGGTTCTTAATAAAAAATGGTATGTACTTGCACAGTGATAACGACTTGTTTAATAAATAAATAAATTTAATATTTATTTAATAATAAATAAACTCTGTTTATTCAGAGAGTAAACTCTCTCTGCTCTTTGTCCATAACAGGAAATGGCAAGTGATGAGCTGAAAGAAATGCGCAAAAATCTGACCAAAGAAGCTATCAGAGAGCACCAGATGGCTAAAACAGGAGGTACCCAAACTGATCTGTTTACATGTGGGAAGTGCAAAAAGAAGAACTGTACATACACCCAGGTACATGGTTATTCAGACTCTTCATTTTCCTCTTTCAAAGCTTAAGTCCTATATAAAGGTTGTCAGAGAAAAAAAGTTTTAATTACAAAATGAACTTTCAACAAAATGCGAACAAATTACAAAATATGTGAAGATGGTTGGATCTACTTAGGTGTGCTTACGTAAAGAATGTTTGTTGTATTAATTTACGAAAGATTTTATGTAAATCCAAGCTGAGTATCTATATAGCCTGAAACATCAGTTTCTTTGCAGTGCTGAGTTTTTGCTAATTCTTCTTATTACATCTTACTAATACGGTTTTATGTGGAGGAGAGCTAATTTACTGTTTTTAATGTGTGTAAACTTTTCTTTACAGAGGTAATAAATAGCAGAAAATAATGATACATACATATAAAATATGTATACATATATACACACATATATACACATATATGGTTTTTTAAATATATATATGATCTACCATTTGACTAACACTAGACCCTGATTTACAATTATTCCTACAACCTTCTTCTATTTTAATTAGGAAATATGTGCAAGAAGAAGGGCTTTAATTTGTTCAGCAGTGCTGCAGGGCATGTAATTTTGATCATAGGATCAGCCGTGTTTATAATTTAATATTGTATAGTATATCAGATGGTTTAAGTAGAAAGCTGTTTTTCAGTCATGAGACTTTTAAGCCTTTGCATCAGTAAATATATGTAAAACTGTACTGAACGTGTAGTTTTGCTGCAGAATCTTTTCCTAGAAGTATGTGCACAGTTTCTATGCTGAAATTGGTATTTTAGTGCTACTAAATCTGTCAAAACCTAAGTTTATGATCCCTTTATAGTCTAGACAAAAAAACAGTTTCAATTGATACGGAAAGTTAACTTGTATTTTTATCCAAATGTGTTTCCTTAATGTTAAATTTTGATTTTAAACCTTCACATTGAACACATACTAACAAAAGTGGAACATACTAATTTTCCTTTTCCGCTCTGGCTCTTGCCTTTGCCAAAGGTTCAAACCCGCAGTGCTGATGAACCCATGACAACGTTTGTTGTCTGTAATGAATGTGGAAACAGATGGAAGGTAAGACTGTTAGACCGCTCTGCATATTTGATAGCAGACAGCAGGCTCTGTGCTTAATTTTGGTTTACAGTAAATGACAAATGAGTTTCTATTGACTTTTGGTTATTTCTTAGCCCATTAATGATATTACATGTTGAGATTGCAAAATAGCTTTAGGTTAGGTAAGTATTTCTGACTGAAGGTGTGATATCACACAAGTAGGGCGGTGGCAAAGGCGGAGAGAAGTCAGGACATTGACTTAGTCCTTGTGACATTTAGTCACAATACTGCTTTGCCATACAAAGTAGTGGCAAGTTAGTCACTGTGTCTTCTCTCTTTTCACCCAAACATACTCTAACTATTTTTAATCTCTGCTTCGATGAGTGGAATAGGCCTTTTTAGACCTTTTGTTGGTTTTTTTTTTTCTGGTTTTTTTTGCTACTCTGAAAAGAAGGGGGGATAAAAAAAGATGACTGCTGCCATATTCCTGTGTCAGGATAAGTGTAGGGCAGTGATAACTTGATTTAAAATTTTTTTTTTTAAGTTCAGGAAATGGGAATTATAAAAGCTTCTGAGGAACACTGGTAATCTAATAAAGTGGAGAAACACTGAAATGAAGGCCTGTAAAATTTACAACTTAAGATGTGATAGCATGCAATATGAAACACGATACCCTCATTCCGTTATTTTTCTGTGTTAAGAATGCTGCAGCTCTGCAGAACTGTGTTGCACAGCATACGTTAAGATTACTGCATAAAAAAAATTCTTTTATGCATCTTGTTTTACATATCATTTCACTGAATATTGTTCAAATCTATACTCCAAGATACCTAAATAATTTATAAAGCTTAGAAATTGTTGGATGCAGTACCTGGAAAAGTTCATTTGTCCTTAAAACATTCTGTAAGGTGGCGGTTACAAAAGTGTCCGTATGAGTGAAGGAATGGTTATTGATTATAAGCAAATGCTTTAAATCGTAATTTCCATATCCTAAGTATGGTGTATATTTTTGTTTCTTCTTGCAAAGATTTAGAAATAAGCTGTATGAAGATCTCATAAAAATTCTTTTCTTTTGACAGTTCTGTTAGAAGAAGAAATTGTCGACATCTGGACCAGTATGAAAGAGGATTTTGTAATTAGCTTTAAAAACTAGGCTAAGCATCTAGCTTCCTGCAAATTGAGAGGGGTTTTGGTTTTTGTTTCTTTTTTTTTGTTTTGTTTTGTTTTTGGGTTTTTTTGTTTGTTTGTTTGTTTTTTAAAAGCAGCATACATGCCTAAAGTTAGCCTTTGTTTTGACACAACCATCATTTCCTTAAATGCCTTCCTATAGCTGATAGTCAGTAGGGCCAGGTTGCTCAAGGTGAATGTTAAAATATTTTTTCATTTTTATAAGTAAGTTGACATTAAACTTTTACCAATTAAACATTTTGGTAATTGGCTTGTTTTTTTCGAACTATGTGAATAATGTACTGTATTTTTTGTGGTCTGAAACATACACGCTTCTCCCATATGTATTTTACCTCTCCACATTTGTTCATTTTTAAGAATGGAATTTGTTTCTTGCTGCTGTGTTCACTAGTTTTGCAAAGAGAAAAGGTATTTAACTTCATCTAATGACGTTAAACTCAGTTGTTAACTAAATCACAATTAAGTTAACTCTCTAGTTTGTACGTACTGTTTCTGAATTAGGAATAAATTTGTGGTCGTGGGGTTTGGAAATTTATTAGTGGATATGATGACCTCTTTTGCAATGGTTGGTTAAGCTTGTTTATGTAACCAGCTTTGATCAATGCAATATATTTTATTGCCCAAAGCATGTATTTTACATTCCATCAGTAGGTATTATTTCTAGGAATGTCTTAAAATAGTTGGTTAAATCTGATTTTGAGTGTTCAGTTTTGCTTAGCGTGCTTGACAACCAAGTTTGGTTTAGACTTTGTAAATAAGTAAAGGCATTGTGTTGTAGGCTGTCCTAATAACACCAGCTAACCAATTCATCGCAATATAAACTGGCTGGGGAAATAATATTAAATTCGCTTCATATAAATGACATTAATTTTGTTCATGAACTGAATTTTGAAATGTAGAGTATCCAATGTCAATCACAGACCTGCAGGTGAGAATAAATTATTAAAGTTATGGTCTATTCCATATGTGGAATGATATAAATACTGCTTTGTTAGAGCCTGCTTTTTAACAGTGCACTTGTTTAGAAGTATTTTCAAATGCGCTTTCAAGGAAAAATATGTCAACATCTTTAGAAGAGATTAAATTCTTTCATTATACCAAAGTTTATATTATTTAATTTATCGAAGCCTGGAGCTGAGGAGGTCTATCCTGGCAAGGTATAAAGGATTCATGGGGGGATGGGAAGAATATGTGCAGTTCCTGGAGAATAAATTCCTTGACTGTAAAGGAAAAACAAGATTTTCTATGTTGAATATTTTTTGCATGATGGTGGCAATCATAATAAATGAGTTGGAAATAGTATGATGACACTTGAGCTTTGCAAGACAAGAAGTGTTTGGTAAATACTTTATAGAGCAAGCTTTTCCAGTCAGCTTGTGCAAGGAAGGAAGAGTGGCTTTTCTGGTAAAGGAAAAATGATTAAAATAGAAGTTTAGTTACGAGCATTTTTTAGGCAGAAAATTGTTCAGCATTTGAAGTTTCTTGTGTAACTTTATATAAAAATGTTTTTAACTCAATTTATTTGATATTAATGCCCTAATTCAGAAAACATTCTTTTTTCTACTAACGGAATGGGTTTATTTTTAGCCTGTGTGTAGATCCTTTGGCTGGATTGCTTCTTAAGAGTTACTTAAAGATGCATAATTGATTTTTTTTTTTTTTTCCCAAGTTGTTTAAGACAGCAACAAACTAATGACAGACATTTAATATCAATTGCAGTGCTTTGTTCAGAGTCCTTTGTAAAGGAACAAGTCCAAAAAGTTATGTTAAAAATGATTGCAAATTGGATGCCAATTTAGACCTAAATTTCCACTGCTGTTCACAGCATATATACAGGGCAGGCACAGGTTGGTTTGCATAACCTTCCTCACGCTACATGTCTTTTAATCTTTATGCCTGATTGTGACACTTAGGAGAATTACCTTTTGAGAAAACATAGTAATTGTCTTTCTGTACTTACCAAATTATATCTGGACTTTATTAAAAGAACTAGAACTGCGATAGCGCTTTCTGTGATGTAGGTGTATCCAAGTAGGAGTTCAAATAAAACGTTTCGCCTAGTGTTACCTTATGGCTGGGCAACAGCCTTCACCCTTTCCCTCTTCTGTTCGCAAGGTAAAAGGAACAGTTTCTTTCTCACAGTGAAAGATGAAGTCCAAGAACTAGATCCAAAAAAGATCATAGTTGCCTAAATTCTGTTCATGCTTCATTTTGGTTGCCCAGATCCAAAAATAAAACTGCTCAGCAGTGAGCTTTGGATGCACCTCTGTTCAACAGGTGCTTCAGTTTTCCCAGTTGTCTGAAATTGCCCTTCTCTATCGGAGAGGATGCAAAGCCTGATGGATATATAGGAGAAGAATGTAGAGGTGCGGCTGGGACCATATCTCATTTCCCCAGCTGGCTGGCTTATCTACTTAGCTGCAGTTGTGCTACGACTGACCCAGTACATTCAGATATTTTATGCAGTGAAACGTGCTGGCAGAACTTGTGATGAATCTCTCCCATCCAAGAATAGCAGGTTTGTTTATTACCTTTATGGACATTTGAATCCTCTCAGATGAAAGAGAGGCTGGAACATAGTTGCCCTTCAACTTAAGCTAGTTTTTACACTAATCTAGTAGAGAAAAAGAGGGGGCCATGTTCTTTTTAAAGTGTGTGTGTGTAGATCTTTAAGGATGCCATCTTTCTTCTGTAAGGAAGGCTAGAGGTTTCTGCTGCTCAGAAAACACAGCTTCCAGATCCTTGTTAGAAGGCATTTCCTCATATATAATTCTGTTAACTTACTCAGGAGAAAGTGTGGGGTTTAAAATATCTTGTACTGAATGATTCTTTTTGACTAGCACTAAGCAGAAGGTAAATATGTGCTCAGTGATCTTGGCTTTTGTGAATCCTACTTTGAAGCCCAATTGCACTTTCCAAGCATTGCAAAGGAAGTGCCTGGTTTTTATCCAGAGTTCGAGATTCCATTTGTGGTCATATATGTGAATTTTAAATTGAAACTTACAACCCATACCAGCTTAGGTAGAACTTAAATTCATCAACATGAAGTCTTCATTCTGCAAAAAGTGGTTGTATTACCTTTCAAACACATGCCTTTTGAAATAGATCATTAGTAGTCATTCATATAAATAAACCTGAGGAGTTTCGCCTCTTTAAGTACAATTTCATACATCTGTATATTAGCTTCTGTTTCACTAGATCATCACTAATCTTGAATTGTTTTACCATTTTAAAAGGTGTGGGATTAATTTAGTTAACAACATTAGTATAGAAAATCTTTCACTGGTGTCATTGAAATGATACCGATACCTTTCATGGCAGAAGACAAGTGTTCTTAAGTACTGTTTAGAGCAAACTTGTTTAAAAATTACTTCACGTTGTGATAGTCTTTCTCATCACTTTTTTTCAGATATCCTTCGTAATCAGAAAGTGCCTAAGTACATGATGTTTGTATGATAAATTTTAATCTATCTTAACATAGTAGAGCCCTTCAGGATATATATGTATAAATTTTTTTTTTCTTCATTTGTATTGTGCTAATGACTTTGGAATTTAAAGGTCAGTGTAAAGCAGAATATGTTGGCTGAAGGAGCCCATGCAATTTTAATACTGCTTAGCAGGCTGGTGAAAAGAGCAGTCTTTAACAGTATGCGTATTCTGTGGGAGTTACGGGTTTGTGGAGTGCAGACATTGAAGAAAGAATAACGGTGGACTGGGAAGTTGTTAGAGCTTAATGATATCCTGCAGTTAGATAAATGCCAAGACAAACCAACCATGCTTATTTGCAAGCTAGGATAAATTGATTTTGTGATAATTTCTTACTTGATGAATTATAAATAATATCTTGTGTCAATATGATTATTTTCTCCTGCTATTCATGTAACAGCTTGTCTATAGTAACTTTTCGGTGCAACTCAGTTTTGCCTTGAGAGAAGTTTGTGCATAATGAGCAAGTATATAATAATGAAATGTAGTTAAAAACCTGTCTTCTGTGTGGCTGGGTTTTAAAAGATACTCTCAGGGTATCTAGGGACCAGCATTCTGCCATTGGTGTTGGGTGTAAGCTTAAACCTAAAACACGGCATTAAAATTTCTTAAGATTTTTCAGGAAAGATGTGCATTGCAAATGTCAGCATATTGTAATGCAGAAGTAAAATGAAAATTGCCTAGAGAATTTTAATTGCTGAGAAGTTGTGCACATGGAAAATTAGCTTAGAAATTATTATTTTCTTCTTTTAATAATCTGATGTTAACCATAGAACTGCCCAAACCAATTTMGTTTTCTCTCCCGTCTAATTTCATTGCATCTTTTTCTTTCTTTTTCTTGCAGAATAATAGAATATATTGTTTGATATAAAGTACGAGTGTTTGGTCTATCTTCCAGCTCTTAATGAGGTATCTTTGCAGGGAAGAGAGATAACTTAAAAGAAATGAAATCCTCCATTTCATGAAATGACACACTTTGAACTTTTTTTTATGTGTGCGTCTGATCTTCCAGCAAGCTGAATTTGACCTAGTTAAACTTACTTTGTCAACTTAGAGTTTTAGAGCACTCTTACCCGCCCTGATTAAAACAAGTACAGCATCGTCAGTTTGACTGCAAGCTCCCCGTGAATGCTGCCTTACCAATATATCTAGTTTGTTTTGTTGAAGTTTCTACCTATCATGTAATACTTTATGTAAACTGAAATTGTTTTGATAGTGCTTTGGGTATGTTTACTAGAAATTCAGCTGAGATAACCAGTGTTGATACGTTAAGCAGTGGTGACCACTAACTGGACAGTGTCTTAAGTAGTGGTATATAGAAGGGCTTCCTCTTAACTTAGTCATCCAGTGTTGTGCTGCAGAGGGCAAAAGCACTTTGATTTGCTGTCTCTCAAGTTTTTTGGTTTACTTTTTTGTGCTGACACGTTGAATAGTGTTTTGTTTTTGGAAAGAGATGATGGAAACTGGTCCATAACTATTGTTAACTTACCGTGTATCGGGTCTTCTCCTGTGGTGCTGTGTAATGAAAAATCTCATCATTATTTGTTTAATAATGCGAATGCAGTAAGGGGAGAACCTGTCTCCTGCCGAGTGCATTGTGGAAGCAATTAATTGATCTCCTAAAGTCTGCCTTGTTATTCCCATTTCCTTTTTTCAGAGAAAGTCCCCATTTTGTGCTTTTCATAGTGCTGGAATTAGGCAAAGAGTAGGTTTTAGAAAGGCTATAGTATATGTCACTGAACTATGCCTGTCTGATTCTTCCCTTATAGGGGTATTTTTTTTTCTTTCTGCTCCCCATATGTGTCATGTGGTTCATTTAAATAAATGTGCAGGAAAAAATACAATTCAGTGGAAGTCCACGATAAACTCTGAAGTTTAATATAGTGGAATTGTAGTGAATCTTGTAATTTAAAATAAAAAAGTTATTCTAATAACAGATCTACACATAGCTTATGCGGATTCAACTTGCTTTCTTCCTGTTGCTTCCTGTGATTACYGATTTTGAGATATGACCAGAAATCAAGTGTAATGCTTTGGGGATACTTAAAATGAACGTGGTTTATTAGTGGATAGAGCTGTTGCTTTTCTTTTGGACAGTCTGAAATAGTGCTGTATCAGAACAGAATAGTTCCAGCTTCCTTCTTTTGTCAATTAAATGTGTGCGTATCTGTAATAGAAACTTTACAAGATCTGTCCAGGTAACAGGAGAATTTGGTATGTACAAAACCAAGATGGTTGCTACCGCCATCCTCTCAGGAGCGTAGTGAAGTGTTTTTACATTTACCTACCAAGGGAAGAGAAGAATATGTGAGAATTCTTGTGCTTTATTTTGGAATTTAAATGCCCAGACTCTTCTTCCTCTTAAGTAAATAATTTAACTTTATAAACATCAACAATATGAACTTAAAAATGCTTTCAGCAGACTCTAGTAGTAAAATAACAATTCTTCAGCAAAAGATTTTTTATAGGCAACATTATTTCAACCATTAGCTTTCATAAACTTGAGATTGCCATACGATTTCCATTAGCGCACTGTATACGCATTAAATGTACCAGGACAAGTGGAGTGTACCTGTGCCAGGTACAATATGTGAAACTTTGTCTAGTGTAACCCAGATATTGACAGTGCTCTTTTTACTTTGGTCACAGTGTGGATGGGGCAACTGGTTTGGTTTTCAAGAAAATTCTAACACTCCACTTAAAAATAAAATTTAGTTTTCATGCTCAGTTGGCTTTGTACCTCAGACATAACGTTGTAACAGATTTGTATCTGAGTTGTGTGCTGCGTTTGAAAAAATACTGCATTTTTTGAACACCAACATTTCCTCCTCATTTGCTTCTGCAAAGTAACACTGAATTTGATCAGAAACTGTAGTTAGCTGATTGTGTCAGAGCCTTGTGCGGGTTTAAGTCATTCAGTCTGTAGTAAAACTTGCCTGAGTTATTTTCAGGTAAATATCTGATTAATTCTAAATTCCCTGTGGATTGGTGTAGCCCAGAGTTCCGTTTGTTTTAAAATAAATACATTTAAGAAAAAATTCTATGCTTCAATGGATTTTTCAGATAAGGACCGAAGCAAGTCCTTATAAATAGCAGAGTTCATAAACCGTGGGTAGGAGTCTCTGTGCATTAAGGTATAAATTTGAAGCTGTGCGTCATCGAAGGTGTGTTGTGAGGGTTCCAGCATATTTCGGTTAATAACTTCTCTTACTCTGGAGTCCAGACTGACCTGCGTATTAAAATAGAAAGTCACGTAAATAATAGTGGTGAATAGTACATGTGGGTTTTTAGGTTTGTTTTATTGGTTGAAAAAGCAGTCTTTTTTAACCATTTCAGCAGGTGTCCTGTAAAAGCTGCTAAATATACTTGGGCAAAAAATGACTGTGTTGAAATTTGGAAGTAGTAATATCTTGAGTATGGATAGAGAAGTGTTCTCCCTGAGGCGACCTTACTTTGAACAAGGCTGCCTGCAATCCTGTCATTACTGAAACCTGAGAGACTGGTGGACTATTTCYAGACCAACTTCCTGCTCCGTAGTAGAGAGGATTTGTAATTTTTTGTGACAGTTCGTTTCCCTGGGAGTTAGGGCTGTTGTAAAGAGACTGAATTTGGAGTAAGCAGTATGACGCAGATGGAAACTGTAACCTGGGAAGCTGTTGCTTAATCAGATTCCTGTTAAAAAAGCAGGGTGAATTGATGCGAACCACAGGTATGGCTATATAATGATTCCATACAACATACAAGTAACGTCATTTTTTTTTCTGCAAGGCTCTAGTGTCTGTAGAAAGGTATTAGTATTACTGGAATATACTGACTAGATTTAAACAGCATTTTTGTAAGTACGTAAGTATAGCTTGCACTGCAGACAATTAAGTTTGAGTTTTGCAAGGGTATTGGAAGGTTTAAAATTCCAGCCCACTTGGCAGGATTATATTCAAACTGAACTGAGGTGTCTTGGAAACTTGACATATTTGCTAACAGCAAAGTGACAAGAAGTTTTGAAATTTTTCAGGAAGTCAGTGTGTTTGTTCTATGCCATATTTTGTCAGCTGCTCTTTGAGCAATTTGTGCTTTGCAAATAACACTTCATTTGTGGCTACTGTGCTTTTGGAGAGATGCACACACCCCCTTCCTAGTGCAAAGAAAAAAGAAACTGATTTGTCCAACAAATAAAATTTAAGTTGAGCAAGGATAAAGTGGTCATCTGTATATTAGTGCCTCAAACAAAAGAATTCACATCAGCATGCCAGGGTAGCATACGAAGAGCTTTCTTACAGCCAGTGAAAGTAGTTTTTACCATCTGACCTCAACGATGGGTCTGCCTTTTTCCCCTAAATCTCTACTTGATGGCAGTGGAATATGAGGGGAAAAAGTTCTCCCTGAGTATTGTTGTAGCTTTAAACACACGTTAGAACTAACTGTGCAAAGCAGCATCAAATAATGTATTGGGAAAATTAATATACCTCTTTTGGAGAAAGGATAGAAATATAATCTTCATAAATTAGTCTTGCTTTTTCTTCAATGACACTTTTGTTGGATTCTTGTTTTAGTTCCTCACAGGCCATCCAGAAAAGCATGTTTTCCTCGCTGAATTCTGTTCGTAGAAATTCACGAAAAGCATTTCTGCCAGCTGGAGTAAGCATCAACTTGTCAAATGATTGAGCCCAGGCATTTACTTCTTCAAGAGTAGGAGCAGGGCTTGAGGAGGAAGGAGAGGACAAGAAGAGAGAAATGAATGATTGTTACTCAAGCTGTTTGCAGCTGGCAGGAGGCATCTGCCATCACAATGGAACAAAATCGCAAGGTTCATGGGGCTCTCATTCCTCACCGGAACTACCCAAGTGCAAACTCTAGTAAACATATTTATAAGATGCTTTTTGAAAGTGTGCTTATCAGAAGCTTAGATGCAGATGATTGCCAGTGCTTTGATGCAGAAATTGCACTTTACTGCTCAAAATAATTGCAACAAAGAAGTCCCTCTGCAACAGCTAAGCATTTTTTCTATACCTAATAGTCCTTGTTGAATCATTGTTAAAAATTGAACGAAAATATGTAGAAAGAAGCAATGATTCAAACCCCATAAAAGGTACCCTCCTGTCCTTTATGGTTTCACAGGTGCTCCTACCTGTTTGAGCAATTCTGAAGAGACAGTTGCCTGACTCTTGGAAGGATCTGAGCTCCTGTTTATTATCTTTGTAAGGCTGAGCACTGCCAGTTAGCTTCATTACATAGTTGCTGGGTGGGAACAGGATGTATTTAAAAACTATTTCAGAGGGAGGCTATGTTTACAATGCTGTTTTTGATCTGCCATGTTATGGAGTGGGGATGTGGTTACATGCTGCATATAAATAAGGTAAAAGACTATAGATCAGACCTTTGGTTCCTTAGGAAGTAAGAGACAGATGACTGCAAATTCAGCATAAATGACAAATAGATAATAATAGTTATTTGCATATTTCAGGTAATTCACTTTAATTATTTGGTATGGTTTGTTGGGTTTGTTTCATTTTAGCTTGACAGAACACTTAGTAAAGACCATACCTTTCCTCGCAGTTTGGAATACCCTCTGCTTGGAGTTCATGAGATGTTCTCCTTGCTCTCTCTTCGTCTTGATTTCTAACAGTGAGACTGCAAGGTAGCAAACAGAATTTTAGTCAACTTTTTGTAAAGGAAAAGGCTGAATGTACACCAGATGCATTTCCTCTGATATTTAAAAAAAAATCAACTAAAAGGACAGAAGCTAACAGTAGCTACATTACCCATAGTTATACTCTGACATTAGTTTTACAGTTGT
This sequence comes from Phoebastria nigripes, assembly GCA_035582835.1. Classification (NCBI taxonomy): domain Eukaryota; kingdom Metazoa; phylum Chordata; class Aves; order Procellariiformes; family Diomedeidae; genus Phoebastria; species Phoebastria nigripes. The sequence continues at coordinate 1,079,359 of JAYKAV010001632.1, forward strand.
ATAAACTTGGCAAAGTTTAATGTAGCTGAACACTGTTCAATATTGTATCACATAGACTTGTGACTATCCCCTGCTGTAGAAGGATCATAGATTCATAGAATATCTCGAGTTGGAAGGGACCCGTAAGGATCATCGAGTCCAACTCCCTATATATATGTATACATGAGAGTGTGTGTGTGTGTATATATATATGGATTATATATGTATACACGAGTACCCTTTATCACATACCAAATCTATTCTCCATTGACGCTTTATTATACTGTGTATGCTTGATGCAGTGTTTTTACTTAAGTTAGACTTGATGCACTGGGTTTAAGATTTCAAGGTTGGTTGTTTTGGTTTTTGTTTTTTGTTTTTTTTCTCCTTGGCTATTTTTTATATCCATAGGGCACAATGAGGGCCAAGACTCTGGTTTAGAATGGTGATACCGTGTTACAAGAAAGCCAGAGTTCAGAAGATGGAGCACAAGTTTTAAGCAAGCTAGACACTTCTGTGTGTGATGCTGGAAGTGTAAGCATCTTTCAGAGTTCAGATGTAGGTATAGCCAGATTGTGGGGTAATTGTTTGCAACTTTAAGAAAGTGCTAGTATATGCTTCAAAATGAGAGGCCTGGGGCAAAAAGAGCAGATATACCATTGCTGAATATTGTTTTGAGTATGTCTGACTGGAAAAGAGTATTAGCTTGTTTGTAGATTAAAGAAAAAAAAATGTTTGCTGCCATCACTAGTGATCACAGAGAGAGTTTTTCATGTCCTCTGGAAGGGTAAGCTGTGAGCTCCTGCTGCTTTTATCAAATGTTAATTTGAATAACTGTCTTTTTTAAACTAGTTTTTAAAAATTCCTTTTGTAGTTGCAGATGATTCTTCTTTTCAGACTGAATTTGAGAATATACTTTTTTTTTTTTTTTTTTTGAAGAGGGGACCACATTCCAATTCATAGGTTATCATAGGACGGTGAGACATGCATGTGCATATACACACATACATTCGTATAATCTGTGAAGGTGCTTATAATTTGTCAAGAGGAAAAGGTCCCAGTGAATTATAACCTGTAACTTACAGGAAATGGGTCCTCTAGCTGAAGTAAAGCAATACAGTTGTTATAGCTTCTAGGAAAATATCAAACTCAATTTCTTCATTTGTATCTTACCTTTCTTTAATGCTAATGTTGTAACAGTTTTGTTGCCTTAATTCTTAAGAATCTCATTTATCACTAGCAAGGCTTTTTGTTAAACCAGTTGATTTTTCTTTCCTTTCTTCCTTCTAAACTCATGGCTTTGTCTTATTTGCAGCCTTGCTATTTACTGGTTATCTCCTTCTCTTGCTCTTTCCAGTGTTAGTCCGTAATCTGCAAAGACCTTCTTGGAGGATGGAGAATTGAAACATTTTAAGGCTTGAGGAGTGGCTGGAGGTTGGCAATAGAGAATAGAGATGCTTTTCCCTTTGCCAAGGCAGTCCATGCATTGAAGAGGTAGGGAAGCTTTCCTGTTGCCAAGCTGGAGAGCAGTTACTGCAAACACATTTTTTTTTTTTTTCTGCAGCATCTGAACCATACATTCAATACATCAATGAACTATTTCAATTCACCTTTTCAGAAAAAAAAGTAAGTAGTTTATGTTAGTTTTCTATTCTTTTGGGCTGTATAGGTCTCAATCCTTTACTACCCTTTTTACCAGTGATTCTGGCCTTTTTTAATATGAAAAGTGATATATTATGTATTCCTCGCACACAGACAAGAAGTGATATGCTTGTCAGAGTTAATTTTGGATTGAGGGGATTCAACAGATCCAGCAGAAAGGATTACAGTCTTCATAGGATAATGCACGAAAGGGGAAAAAGACAAAAGAAGTAACAAAAGCTTCCTTAAGAGAACATGACGTGCCTCAGAAAATGATTTGCAGGCAGGCTCTTTCCCTAGAAACGTACAGGTAAACAAAAAAAAGAGACTAGTGCAATACTGCATCTTCTCAGGATCTGGAAGAGTTGAGGCTGGAGGCTTGAGTTTTGTCTGTAGGAATGAACACAGGCTCTGAGCCATTTCACCATTTCTTCATTTTAAATCTACGATTAAGAGTATGCTGAATATTGGATGTTCAGCAACTCAGCTGCATGACTCCTGTAGACTTATTTTTATTCCTATTCATAATTTTTCTGTTCAAAGTACTTGAGCTATTTTGAGGAAAGGATCTATGAATAGGGAATATAAATAGCTTAATTATGGTTTGTTTTGCATTTCTTGCTACTAGAAAACAATTGTTCTCAAAAAAATCAGAAATTATTTTAAAGCTAAAACAAGCTGCTCTGTTTTGGAGCCTGTACTGGTTTCCCAGATGATTCTGAAATGCAAATAGGAATTTTAAGCATCATGAAATTTGGGTGCTTTCACACACCCTATTGAGTAAATTGCTTTCTTTGAATTGTTTGAATAGTGAGGTGCACAGAAAAAAAGCATCCTGGAAAATATGAGGTAAAATGGCAATAAAGCACTTTATCAACAATTTAAAAGACAAAATGCAAATTTTGTGTACTCTGACTTAGTAGATAAATGTGCCTTATTTTTTCCTTTTATGGAAAGACATGTGTGTTTGTGTAATATGCAGCTCTAGACTGAGCTACTTCACTTGCACCGGACAACTGTTCAGATGACACTGGAATTCGCATGGGATGCTTTAACATAGATGCCATTCTGCAAGGTAGCAAACTCTGATCCTGTACAGGCATGGTACTTACTGTCTCTTTAAACTCTACCTTAGTTTACCTCTAAGCACCTGCTGAAAAGCTTGATAGGATCAGAGCCAGAGTACTTGGCATCTTGCAAAAAATCCAAGCAGCCTTTTGTCCTTGCAAAATATTCACTATTTGCATTAGAGAGGGCAGAATTGGGTATCTTGGCTTCTGATGAGCTGAGTACCAATAGCAACGGAATGATGAGCCTGCTCTCCCCTTGCCTTCTCATGGTGTTCTCCAAAGCATTTGCTACCAGCTGCTGTTGGAAAAAAAAATAACTGTGGAATAGATTCCTTGCCTGGACCATAAGGTTATTTATGACTTCTTCCCATCACCTCAGTGACAGGTTTGCTTGCTCTGAAGTGTTTATGTGGTGGATAGTGCATTTATAAGAAGCACTCAGCTTGCTGTCGGTGTTTTGGTTGAACCCCTATGGCAGTTTAAGACTTCTTTTTTCTTTATTTCAATGCAAGTTCTGGTCTTGCCCATTAATTAAGACTTGGCCCCAAACAGATACAGGACACTTGAGTATGGGAAACTTTACTTCAGTTTTGAATAAAATCACTTGGATCTGGAGGAGCTGGTAAGAGAGAGAAGGTGAACACATAATTTAAGGAATCGAATGATTCCTTTTCCTCTTTTGCTTTGCTTCCCTGATAAATTTTCCTCCTTAACACCTTGTAGCGGGAGTTCTTCTGAATTACGTTSTGCTTAACACCTCATCTTCAGCAAATACCCACTATGTTTAAAGTCTCTGATCCCAAGGATTAACTTCATATGAACTGCAGGTGCCATGAGTTGGCAACACCAATTAATGACAACAGATACAGTTGCCTTCGAAACAAAAGAACAGTGCTGGGCACCTGGTTATTTGGTTTCTGACCTACAAATTCTTCCACTTTCTCCTGACTCCATTTAACACGGTCTGTGCTGCTTGTTAAGTCCCAGTCCTAAATCTAAAGCTGTTACATATTCTGGTATTGCTTTCAGTTTTTAGTGGAAGCCCTGGTAAAGCTCAAGGCTGAGGAGAACCAGTCCTGCACAAAACAGACCTTCCATTACACAATACTGACAACAAAAGTACAATAGAGATACTGTACAGAGATTTTTAAAAAAAAAAAAATCTGTTATATCAATGGCAGGAAAAAAAAGTAAACTGGAGTAGAAGGTTGTGTCTAGTACTAGAGCACAGTCATCTCTCTTAGTCCCAGACTTGTAGAATTACCCAGGTGGTTTGTTTCGCTTATGTTGTCCTATGCACTGGCTATTACCTCCCTCCCCTCTCCCTCCCCTGCTATTCTGTTCCCCAGAGGCTTGAATGAGAGGGATTACCATGAGCAGCTGCAGCAACAGCACCAACAAAAGCAGCAGGCATTGGACCCTCGATTTCCTGTGCTGTGCTGAGCCTGTGCAGCGCCTGGGGTCTCCTGGGTCGTAGACATCTGCCGTTTGCGCATCTCCATCCGCTCTGATCCCATGGGCTGCAAGACAGCAAGAGAAAAGGGGGAAGTAAGAAACATTTCTCTTTTTATTTTTTTCCTTTTATTTGCTTTAAAAGTCTTACCAAGAACTGCTGAAGGCCACAGCTCCAAAGGAACTGAAAAGCTAAATGCTTGGTTTTTCCCCACAGAAGCTCTTATGTGTTGAATCCTTTGGAAAATTCACTCATTTTATTTAAGTGCTGTGATGGAAGGCAAGTGGCTAATGAGTTCTGCACATGGGTGGGAATACAAAGAGAGCAGTGGTGGAGAGAGCAAAAGGTGGAAGTGAGGGGTCTGAGAGAGCTGCAGCTCTTAGGACAGTGGTATATAAGCCTAGGAGTTGAAAAGGGTTTCCTGAGGTTTTGACTTCAAGGTCAGTCCTAAAGAAAAGGTTACAGAGTTGAGGTAGTTGGAGCCTCTTTTTTTTTTTTTCCCCTTTCTTTCTTTTCTTTCTCTCTTTCTCTTGATTAGCCAATGCACAGGCTTAGTGATGCTTGAGTAAGACACCTGAGTTCTCTTGAAAATCTGGCCTTTGGCAAGTATTGAGGATGTCTCAAACCTGCTGGTTGCCCTGTAGCAAAGGGGAAGGGCCAAAGCTTATCTGTCCGTTATAGGTCTGACTGCCACAGTTTTTTAAAATGTTTTTCTCTCAAGAAGGAATCAGGTGCTTCTTTGAAGATGAAGAATTACTTATGGAGAAAACACATGACTGTACAGCATTAAGATTTAACATGCAGGTTTTTGGTCGCCTCCCCCAACTGAAGACAGCATGAAACAATTTTTGGTGGAAGCACTGGTTGTGGTTTTTGCACTGGTCTAGGAAACCTTTTTTGGAGCCCGAATTCTGCAGATTGTGCAGAGAAGTGGTGTTAATGAAATAATAAGTCCCCTTGAAGTCCCTGTCCCTTTCTGACCTATCTCTCTATGAGCTTCAAACTTGCTCTACAGCACTTAATAATGCTCTTCCTATTATGCTGAGAGTTGTGCCATACCTAAGTGACAGATGTCTTTTATAGATGAAATGCCAGCTTGTACAAAGATGAGTACGTCTTTCTTCATTTTGATTGTATTTGATTTTTGGATGCATAACTAGTCATCCTCCTGTGTCACGAGATCCCTTTGTGTGTAGGTTTTTTCAAGTTGCTAAACCTTCTTTTGAGGCCATGACTGTTGTAGGGGAACTAAAATTAGGTGCTACAGATTTTGAGTTCTTTGTTTCAAGTCTGATACTAAATTATCAATAAAAAATCTGATAATCTGAATACTGGAGGGTTAAAAGTTGCCTTCCTTTCTAAAATGTTTAGCCAGGTTTAGGAAATACTATTGTTGTAACTTGGGGGAGAATGCGCAGACGTTGTCACAGACTTGACAGAAGTGTCAGGAGAAGAAAGGAGATTATTTTAGCAGAGTGCAGCATTAAATTGTGCTGGATTTTTTTCTGCTGAATTTCTTTCTCTCTTATAAAGCTTAATAGTTTTTGTTTTTGTGAGAACCACCCACTCTCCCAAGAGAAACATGCACGACATGCTGAGCAGAAGATGCACCTGTTTTGCAGGAGGAATAAAATAAAAGAATAACAGTACAGATAGAAATGATAACCCATTTTGTAACTCTGTAGACCTAATCTGACAAGCAATACCTAAATGCCCAGAAATAGAAAATCAGAAAAAGAACATAGCTTCCAAAATCCTACATCCTTTCTCGTTTCAAAATGTGGAAGAATAAATGTGAAATGTAGAATACATTTGTAGATTCAGGTTTCTTTCCTTCAGAGTTTCAAATTCATAGGAATAGAACGAACCCCTCAGTATTAATTTCCTTCCAGATACCTATACGTTTTAAAATAAAGCATCTTCATATGCTGATTAGAAAGTGATAGCAAATAAAGCATTATTGGAATGATAATATATCTAACAATATTTCAGGCTTCTTCGGACAGTAAACAATTATTATTGATTAAAAAGTGTAAATTGGATTTAGATACGTGCAGTTTATATAGCCTAATCCATCCAGTCTTACTTTTGAGATGTTTTATGTGGCTAGTTCACACATTCATACCTCTAATCCATATTACAATTGAACTGACAGTGGTCTGAGAGGAAAAGCTGGTTCCTGTTTGTTTTTTCCCAAGGAGAAAGGTAAAGGACAGTGGAAATAGGAAGAACACACTCTTCCTCCCCATCTCATGCCACTGTGGCTTAATTCAAAAAATCTTACTGGATCCACTGTTACCATTTCAGGTTCTTCTTCAGAATTGTTCTTTGACATCTTTAATGCAAGGGAAGAGTATGTAAGTAGCTGTATGGCAAAAACTGCCCAGCAGCATTATGTTCTTTGTTTCACTTGTGAATCACACACCTTAGAAGTTTTCTGGTACCACAGGTTTTTATGAACGTTCATCATTGCATGATTTCTCACACAGTTTATGGAAAATGAAGGATTGAGCAACACAAAAATTCAAGACACATTTTTTCAGATTAAATGATGCATTTTCATTTTTATTTGGCAGATGTATACAAACTTTCTCATTGAATGAGCAAGTAGTTTTTGGTCATTTATGTGATGATTTGTTTTGAAAGATATTTTTAGCAGATAAAACATGCTTTCATGATAGCAGAGCTGTATTAGAGTAATGGGAAGTAAGAGAAAGAGGACTGGAGTATATCTGTTGGCTTAAAGACAGCCCAAGCATTTGAATTACAGAGCTGTTTAGTGATTATCGTGCGTGTATTTCCTGTGGCAATTGACAGTCATATTGTACATTCAGTAGAGGTTTGGAGTGGATCACAAACTAATTAGGATGTGATTTTCAGCAGTGTATTAGCAGGAATACTGTGGTAAGATACAGGAAGTAATGTACTCCTGTGTCCAAGTACTATGTGTATCACATTCCAAGAAAGACAGAGCATCTATCTGAACATCTAACAAGATGTTTACACAGAAAAATTTTAAGAGTTTGGGTTGTTCTAGAAAGGGGAACCGAGAAGCACGTTGATCTTCTGGTCAGTAAAAGGTTATGATGTTCTATTGTTCTCAATTTCTTTCAGAGATAAATAATGAGTTAGCTTGAGCTAAATAAAATCTAGGCTCAATTTTATAGGATAGTAAGGTAGAGAGCTGAGCAGTGGTGCAGGTTATTACAAAGTTGTAGAAACTCCTTTGGCACAGATAGTATTAAGACCCATAAGACAAAAATGTATCAGGCTGGTCCAGGTTCACAGAACAAGCAATGATCCATCCCAGCATTGTTCTTCTAATTTCATTCTTCCCTGCTTTTTTTTTTTTTTTTTTTTTTAATGCAGCTCTGGCTCTAAACCAAACTGTTGTCAAGCACATCATTCTATATACCTTTCTACCTGGACCAACTCCCTTTGGCCACATAAGAATGATGTGGATGTCTTAACAGGAGAAGTGGATGTCTTACACTAAAAGTCTAGGTTTTTGTGGTTCATCCTCTAACCAGAGTTGCAAATTAAAGTTAAAATGTTCATGTTTGCAGCACAATTTGTGGCAAATATATATCCCAGTCGTGATTGTACTGAGACCGTGTAATGCCAGACATGAGGCCTGAACGCACAGTAAGACATAGGATCTGCCTAAAGGATATGTCATAATTTCATATGTATATTCATGGATATACACTGGCTTTCTAGATTTCCTTGCTTTTTTAAAAAAAGAAGTAATTTAAAAAAAAAAAAAAAAAAGGTAAACCAGGGAAACACAAACCCTGCAATTTTGCAGCTGTTCATGGTGATATAAGAAGTTTACTGTGAGCTCCGTATCTGCTGCTTTTGCTCTCCCATAAACTGCTCCTTGGCTGGAATACCGAGGCAAAGGCACAGACACTGAGTTTGTGCAAGTCATCTAAGGATTCATTTTCAAAGAAAAGTACCTTGAAAAGCATTGAGACTATCTGAGTATGACTGTACACAGGGAAGTATAATGATCTTGGAAGGTGTATGGAAAAAAAGTCATAGAGATGAAGCAAGTTGTCTGAGATCATGCAGTGAACTAATGACAGAGCCACTAATAGGACACAAACAGAAAAGCCTTATTTTATGTCTGTAGTTGTTTTTCTGCTATGTCTAGTATATAGTACCCAGAATTTCACTATGGGTCATCGAAGTTCACCACGCTTTGCTGCTTCTTGCTGCAGCCACCACCGTGTAATGAGCCTTTCCAGACAACTGCTYGAATTACTCTTTTGTGTTGTGTGCAGGAATGGACAGTAGATTTATCAACAACTCCAGTGAATATTATTTGTAGGAATTTACAAAATTCCTTACTTCTTTACAGTACAACCCACATTAGCAACAATTTAAACAATTGCTTGACTGACTTGCAGATCTGTGGGAATGGAGGCGGCTATTTTTTTTCCTTCAGTAGACTTTAGGTGCTCAGGGCAAAAAGGAGAGGGTTTTTTTAAATCTCCCAATAAAAAGGTATTCTGTTCATATAATGTTATGGTGGTTAATTTGGGACATTGGATGGTCTGACTGGGTCATGCAGTAGGTGTAAAACCAATTAGAAGATCTAGTGCCTGTGTTCTTTGCATCAATGATGAGACTAACAGTATATATTAGTTGAAGAATTATTCACCTGTGGATCCTACTGCTATAGTACATGGTACCAGTAATTGGTGACCTCTTCAAGTTTATTAGCCCACAGTATTAGGCCGAAGAGCCTCAACCAACTGTAATCAAAACCAGTGGAAGTGTGACTGCTAATTTTGCAAGAGGGCTTTCCTTATTTTCTGAACTGATTGTGGGTGATCAGGTTGTTTTAATAATGAAAAATCTGAATTGTCAACAGCATTTTGAGCTAATAGCTTACCTTAAAGTTGTTAAAGGGAATGATGTATGTTGGTACTTACATTTAGCTAAATATTTTTCTTTCCCTGTTCTAGTTGAGAATACATTTGGCAGACCCACAGGTGGTGGAGTGGGGAAGTAGGATAAGAGGCACATGGGTATTGCTCCCCCGCCAGCTGCTGCATTTCATAAGTAGCATAAGAGGTGGCCTAAGAGGAGTCCCCACAACCTGACTATGATGCTTAAATAATGACCTCTCTTTTCTTAAACCAGTAGTACGATCTTGCGGAGAAATGCGTGTACAGAGCTGGGCAGGGAAAACATTAGTTGTAGCAATCAGTTGGAAGACTTTGGAGCTCGAGGAGCCCTGAGAGCTGAAGCGTGTATAAAAGTAAGTGCACTCAAGGGTGAGTGATAGTTCAAAGCTATTATTTGGCTGTAGAACAAAAGGCTGCATTCCTGAGGAAAACAAGGTGTACAGCCATCCTCCTACACCTGGCGCTGTCAGGTAGATCACTCAAACCTGACAGGAGGCTGGTTTTAGTCAATATGGCATTGAAGTGGGAAAGAACCTGTGATTGAACTGGACAGATTTCTCCTTGTAGAGAAATTTTATAATGCAGTTAGAAAAAAATGAATAAACTAGGTGCATTTTCTGTAAACATCAGTGCAAATGGTCTTCCATCAGCCAAAATATTCTGTTCCTTATTACCAATTGGTAAATACAGCTTGTTGTCACACCAGCCTCCCAGGACAGTCACTTATTTGGTCAGCTGACACTCTGAAATAAAAACAAGATGGAGGTGTTCTTTTTAAGGTTTTCAGTTTGCATGGCATGCAATTAGTATCTGGTTTTAAATGGATTTTTTACTGGCCAGTGTCAAGTACCTTCTGGTTTAGTTCCCTGGACAATCAAATATAAGTATGTCCATCAACAAAGCGGATGTTTTCTTTGGAACATCAAGATCTTGTTGTGATGAGAGAAAATTCCATCCTAGTTTTTATACATTCAATTTTGAAGTATTAATGCTGATTACATGTAGTGTGCATCAAATTTTCAACTGCTGAAAAACTACATCACTTCACTATGGCCAGTGAAGACAAGGGGATTTATACCAGCTGAGGATCTGATCTGGTACTTGTATTTATGCTGCAGAGAAAAGTGACTTCATATCTTGGCTTGGACTTAATACCAGGTGGTGCTGAGCAGAGGTGTTATGAATTGTCTGAAATGCCTGCCTTCAAAATTTGTATGTATGTTTTGTTTAAAAATCCTCCCTCTGCTTCCTGAATGCATTTACACAGATGGTTACAAACAGTGAGAGTTTTATCTTATCACTGAAAGTGACTTTTTCCATCTTACTAAGAGAATGCAGAGGGTGAATGTGTATCAGTGTGCATAAGCTATTGTTCTCTATTTCTGCTCTGATTGAATAGTTTTGTATTTATTCTTTGAGAGAACTCTTACTGTTTTGACTATAAAGTAAATTTAGAGATGGATGTTTTTATTTTTTCCAAGGTAGTTTAAGTATGTTTAGATTTTTAGATATATTTCTTTAAATAGTTAAAGATTCAGACCTATGAGATGCTGTTCTTCTATTCTCATTGAGGTCCTTGCATGTTCAGGAAGACCAGCATCTCACAGGTTCAAGCTCACATTACTGCTCTGGGTTTTTTTTTTGTGTGTGTGGGTTTTTTGGGGGTTTTGTTTGTTTGGTTTGGGTTTGTTTTTTTGTTTGTGTTTTGTTTTGTTTTGTTTAAGTCACTGGGTAGTCACACTGAGCTGTAGTGCTTTCCCTCTTTAAGATTCAGGTAAGGTTATATTGCTTCTTCAAGGTAAGAGGAAGGTCCAAGAGGAGAACTTACTTCTGAGCCCCAGTGGAGGGATTCATCAACCTAGTTTGTGACACGTTTATCCCCTAMTACACCTGGATTTCAAAAAGTTCGGATGCTCCCTGGTCTCTTGCTCTTGTTTAATTCCCTATTGCCTTAAACTCCCTTATTAGGTTGCTGTACTACAAGAGAGATCCATACCCTAAAATTTGCCTCGCTGAGGAAGAATAAACCTAGAGAAAGAAAAGCAATTTTTGATTGGCTATCTCCCTCACGCCAAAATGGAAATTTCACTGCTCTAAAATCCCTGTGCCTCCTTTATCTTCTCAGATTTCTAGACCTCTCAGAAGGTGCTATGAGAACGAACAAATTGTGTGAGAACCCTCTGTGCTGGATGCTCTCTGCACTCTGAGAATTGGGGTTTGCCTTCTCTGTCTCCACCATCTGGAGCAGATATGTGCCTTGTTTGAAAATGGGTTTGAGAAGAAAACACAGGGGTCTTAAAAACTGGAGATGGACCGCTATCTTGTATATGTTTTCTAAGGAATCCAAAAGTACTTTTAGACTACTGGTGGAATGAGGTGAGATACCTTTAACCAAAGGACTTTAACCTCTACCATCTCCAGCATTATTTAACTCCAGCCTGGGTACAGTTTTAGCCAATTGCTGGATATAACATGAAATGTATCTCTAGGTCTAATTATATCAGTTTGACTGCCCAAAGTAATGACAGCACTATCAAAGACACCTACGTCTGCTTGGTGAGGGCTTGGGTAGCTGTAATTTAATAGAAAAAATATGACTTTCTGGTTTGTATGGATAGGGAAGGACTAAAAGGTGCTATTCTGATCGTTCGTGGGTAGTCAATTGGATCTGATTTTGCTAATATCAAGTCACTGTGGGGAATGAAATCCTTGAACACGACAATCAGTGTTGTGGTGGTGCATTCCTCCCCCCCTTCTCCTGGGCTGCTTGTTGATCTCAGAAATTCCTGTGGAACCCTGGCCTTGGTGTACTGAGTCTGGCGGTTGAGCGCTCCTTGACTGTGTCAAACTCTGCATAGCTGAGGCTGGGAACGTACTCTCACTGCCTGGCCCAGGTGTCATCCCCTGATACCCTTATCTGGGTCTTAGCCCTAGTGAAACAATACTGAAACCTTCAGAATTTTAGTAACTACCACCTCAGACTGTGGCCAGGGTGGAAATTTACAGATGACTAAAGCCAGTCATCTTGCAAACCTGTAAACAGTGGTCCTAAGTGAGACCCTTTGAGCTCTCCGGGACCACAGCGGGCTGCGCCCAGCATCTCCCTCTGAGTGGGATGCCTCTCAGAGCTYGCGACCTTTTGAGTCTGCAATATTTGGAGGACTGTCGCTGAAAGCTGACGATGGGACCTGGGCTGAACCCCCTTCACTCCTCGAAGCTCAACCCTCACCCATTGAGAAAAGTGCCCAGACATTTTACATGAATATTCCTTCACGGAACTCGAGGGGAATTTTTAACAGGTACCTTTTGTACATTTATATATATCTGTCTGTGTGTGTGTGAACTAATAGTAAGCATAATTTGTAATTAAGTCGTGATTGTAGTAGACTSTACTAACTTACTTTGTAAATGTTAAATTAGTTAATGATTAAGTGCTGCTAAAATATTGTGATCCACCTTAAAACCTTAGACTGCTGCTAAACACATACAATCCCTTAACCTTTTCGTATTAGACATAAACTGTTGTCCAAGTCTGAGACTAGGAGTTGATCCAGCCTCATCTAGACTCCTCTCTGAGAAGGAGTTTGGAAAGCAAGGGGGTCTTCTCTGAACCTCATGACTCAACGGGAGGGTCTCCTTTAACCTTTTCGTATTAGATAGAAACCGTTGACCAAGTCTGAGACTAGGGGTAGATCCACTCACACCTAGACTCCTCTCTGAGAAGGAGTTTGGAGAGCAAGGGGGTCTACTCTGAACCTTGTGACTCAACGGGAGGGTCTCCTTACCCTTTTGGTATTAGACATAAACCATTGTCCAAGTCTGAGACTAAGATTGGAGCCAGCTGGGTCTTCTCTGAACCTTGTGACTCAACGAGAGGGTCTCCCATACCGTTTTCATCGTTGGTCTCTGTACTAATAATTCTAGCCCAATTAGAACACGATTTTCCTTTGTGTACTTCATCCATGTAGTAAGTGATAGAGTGAACCTTGCCATCGAACTCTGTTAAGTCGCGCTTTTATAAATCTCTATTAAAATCGCTTTCTGCTGATACCTTTGACGGTGATTCTTTGACCGGCCTCTAAACCACTCATTCACAACAAGTGTCCAGTCCAGATGGCAACAGGAGTTTCTGTTGCAAAGGTCCTTGTGGTGGTGTTGGCTGGACCAGATGAGGCTCTCTGAATCGTGCTTTCCTGCACGGTTCTTATATCCAGTTGGCCCATGCTCCTTGGGACCAGTCCAGCACACACATGATCCATCCCTAGTGATTATCTTGAGCTATACACAAAACATCTCTTAACTACCTAACTTGTGTACAGAAGACTGTCCTACATGATCATTTCTGCATCTGCAGGAAGTTTCTTCTGACTACTTACAAGTGACTGGCTACTTACAAGTCTCCTCTGACTACCTGCAATCTATGTAGAGTTGGATCAATTTTGCAGCCTTGGAGTCTCTGGAAGGGCCATATTCTCCACTCTGGATGTTAATCGGCACATTGAAACATAAAGAAACTTGCCTAGGCACAGCAGGTCCTGCCTGGAGGAATCCACAGAACGGTCCAAACCTCGCATGGAGAGCACTAATTAGTCAAAGACTTAATTGAGAAAGGGGAATAGGAGTTGAGTTGATCAGCTTGTCTCTGGTTGGTTCACTGTTTCACGTCAATCTAATGTAGCATCTATGCAGATGCCTCGGTGTGGAGTTTCTGGATCTCCCAGGGAGAGAGAGGTCCTTCTCTATATAACGGTAACAACAAATTTAGTCCCTTATAAAAATGTCCCTAAAAAGCAATGAACCAAAAATAGAGGGAAAATAACGGCACGTGTTCTTGCTTCTTATCCAGCTAGATAGCATCTATGATTTGTATAAGAAGTACACGCTCGTATTACTACTGAATGCTAATAAGTAATTTAAAAAAAAAAAGTCCAGGGATTTAAGCAAGCATCTGAAAAGCTACTTTTGACAATAGTGGGAAAACTACTGGATGCCTTAAGAGTARTGTTGAGATACTGGAATAAGTATGTCTGTCATACCTGTTCCACTCCAAGGCATGCCTATCTGACATTCAGATTATGAGGCATTTCTGTATGTAATCTTATGAATGCAAAGGAGTGTGAAGGTCAGGAATGAAAATTATTTCCCCAGTTAAAAGCACCTCAAATGATATTTGGCTCAATTGTAACATTTATAGTATTTGCTAATCTCTCAATAGAAAGGTGGGCTACCAAGAAAATAGCCTTCCCAAAGGAGGAATATTTAAAATCTAAGCCACAAATGTCAAATTTAAAAACAAAACCCAACCAAATAAAAAAAACCCCAAACACAAGAATTACATAGAAAAGAAGATTGTAGACAAAGCTTTTATACTTTTATCCTCATTTTATGCTAAAGCACAATGGCATTTTCTCAGCTCAAAGTGCAAAGATTCTATTACTTAAACATAATTACTTAAACATAATGTGTACTTCTTGTACATGTTACAATTAGGCAGGTGTGCAAGCCTTAACTTGTGCACGTGTCTGATTTGCAGGGCCACAGAACAAAGCTTTCGCAGTAACCATGCAGCCTGTGAAGCCCTGTGCTGTAACGCTAGCTGACAGCCAGTTGGAGTGAGTGCACAGATGTGGATCATCATGGTCCAGTTATTTTTCAGTAAATACTTTGGGCCTGATCCAAACTCCATTGAAACAGAGAAAACCACCTATTGGTTTAGCGAGCTTTAGGTGAGGGTACGTAACTCTTGCAATTGCTGCTCTCCCTTTGGATCTCCCCAGTAATGATAATACCAGTGAGTTGGAAGAAAGAGATTCTGTCCTTGTCTACTGATGTCATGAGAGGCTTGCAACTGGGGTCAAGCTCAAAGGCAATCTCTGAATCTGTATTTTTATTAATTTAGAAATACTTGGGACTGCAACATACTCCCACTGAAGCCTGTGGCAGTTTATTGTCAACTGAAATATGAACAGGAAGCTTAATGCTCGTGCTTCTTCCTCTTCATTGACAAATTTGACACGCAGGCTTTCTGCATCAAGCAGTGTACTATTTTAGATGGAGAAGACTTATAATATATGTTAATGACCTCACCCACACATATGCACATGCTTTAGGCATAGTTATCGGATTGCCCACTTAGTGAGTTAAGAGCAAGAGCTCTTYGGAAGTTTTTTTGTGTAATTGGAGATTTGGCATCTTGTACTGGGGTGCCTGAAATGGTTGAGCGTTCACAAATGCAAGACAGAGGTTAGCAGAGAGGAGACTGGCAGCCACACAGAATAAAGCAGCTGCTTATGTCGCTGCTGCACCCGAGTCTGTCAAAGGCTTAAGCAGATAAAATTGCAAGAGAAAGTAGTATCCTTCTATGAGTTTAAATAACAATTCTGGGATGCTTTTATGTAAAATGTCCAGAAATTGAGTGCCTTTACCTGTTTTATTTAATTCATTTTTCCAGAGGAGCAGCAGCTCAGAGGAGCTGGGTTCATCTATTCAGATTAAAGCAATGCTTTATATTTCAAAAGGAATGGCTGAAAAAGTATCACACCCACATAGTAACAGGTAATGGTGCCTTGGTCATGTCACCTGTAACAGGTCTTTTTCTAGGGCTGAGGTCTTTATCAAGGGCTTAGATGTCTTCTGCTCCTTTTCCTTTGCTATTAAGTGCTGCACATTTGGCTGCCAGATCAGCCTGCTGTCTGCAAAAAACTTCCTGTACTAAAGTATTTTTCTGAGTAAAATCTGACTTTCTTGTTAAGAAACGTAGTTACTTGGGGTTTCAGTGGGATTTTTGTGTATTTTTTTTTAGAGGGATGCCCTATATCTCCTCTGGTAGTATTGTAAAGTATTTCTTTACTTTGGATTTTATCACAAGAGACTTACTGAAAATGTTACTCTCTACATGCAATTGGCAGGATTACTCTCTGTCATTATTTCTCCTGTAATATGGGAAAGACATGAGAGATTTTTTACCAGTTGCATAGAAAAAGCAATAAATGCAATTTGTTGCTCTGGTCCAGCCATTTATGTGGGTGCTATGACAGTGGAGCAGTACGAGTGCAAGTATGGATATAACTTCATCTCATGCTGAGTCCCTTCACAAACCAGGTCATTGCAAGCTGTAATTAAGTTAAATCAGTGTCAAGTCCTTCTCCTCTGCACAGCACAGACTGTTGGCATCCCTTGCCTTGTCTTCTGTGGCAGCTGGAGTCAGCCTCGGTGGATGTATGTCAATTCACACCGGCTGATCAGCTGTCTCGGAAGCAAAACCAACCAAAATAAACCCCAGGCTTCTCCAATGTTGGGAGTTCTACCGCTGCTTCAGCCCTGCTTTGGCTGGCTTTAATGTCAGAGGAAGTATTTGCTTCTAGTTATTTTTATACAGCTCGCTTAAAAAAAAAAAAAAAAAAAAATCATTCAGCCTAATATTTTACAAACCTCTTTACTATGCAAACAGTGAAACCGGTGCACGTAGCAGATTGCTCTGCTCACTCCCATCATCTCCTACTGAGCGCTTGGTTGCATCGTGCTTAATTATGAATGGTCTCCAAAAAGCCCATTTTACTGTACTATGAAGTGACTTGTATCACACAGAAGCTCTGACAACTCGCACTGGGGATTGGAGTCACATGGTGCTGTATTGGTCGGTGACTCATTTCATATTGTACTCGGTGCTGAGATCTGACTCATATCGAACTGTGCGAGGAGCTGACTGACATTGTACTGGTCTGAAAGCTGGTTTGAATCGGGATGACTCACCCTGGAGTGCATTAAATAGTGATTCACATACTGTTTCCTATTGATTCCGATTGTTGCGATTCACTTCAGATTGTACTATGCTGGCATCTGGCTGCTCTGGCAGGACAGGCACCGGGGTAGCTGCGCTCTGCCTTGCGAGCTCGGCTATAGTGCCAAATAGAGCAGCATCAGCCAGGAGGAGTATTACCAAAGTCAATTAAAGCAGAAGTAAGGTCAGAATTTGACTTAGCACACTGTCATTTCGGTCATGACACTCTCCAGACTTCTTTGCTTCACCTGGCTGTGACAAATTTTGAAACATGCCTACAAACAGGAAGTTAAGAATCATGAGCYTCTGGCTAAGAATACTGTGTTGCTTCTGAGTGCTAGGAGATCTCCGCAGTATTTCCAAGACCTGCTGCCTCCTTGGGATAACTTAGTGACAAAAAGAGGGGATGAATTTTTATAAGTGACTGCATACCAGCAGTTGCCTGTGCTTCAGGTTCATCAGCTTGTGACCTGGGCTCTAAGAGACACACAAACCTTATACTCTTGACAACTCCTTTCTGGTACTTTAAGCTGAGCCCTCGAAAATCACTACTCACTGTGAAAAATGTGCACTGTTCTTTTCAAGGGAGAGAGAGGTGTGTAACAGCCAAGGCGATGCTTCCATGATTAACTATTTGGGACCCAGAGTAAAGATATCAAAATAAGTATTGATGGGGGGGGTACATAACAAATTAAAGGGGAATTAAAGTAACTGTTCTCTCATCTTAGAGCATTTTATAAAACATAGTGCTAGTTTTACATTCAGTTGGCTTGAACGTGCCCTTAGTTTAGAAAGACGCTCCTAATTTTAACACGACCACAAYTAGGACTCTCCTAGCTGATCCTGATTTCGGTGCTTCGTTTTGTTGAGCTAGTGGTTACTGGTTTTTGGTCCTGTAGTATAGCGATAGCGTAACCGGCACCATGGYGCATAGCTCCACAGAGCGCTGGAGCTGATGTTCTGTTTGTGCAATGGGCACAGAGGCACAAGCGGACTCCTCGCTGTTACGTCATACCGACGGTGCTGTATGAAAAGTTTTGATCTTACATTTTTCAACAGCAAAAATGAAATAATGGGCCGGTTGCATCAAGTAAATTACATCGGTATTAAATTACTGTAATTCTTACTGGCATGTACAAGGATAATCTTTCTGCGGTTGTGTCCAACTTTCATTACCTGCTTTTTCTTCCCTACTGACGTTAACTAATGACAGAGCTCAGGAAGAGCTCTTTCTCTCACCCGAGGATGCACGATGTGGCAGGCTGGTACCGCAAGAGTCTATATGGAAACACTCGCTTGTTGCTACTCGTCTCTCTAACTTTGCAGGGGAGCCGAGGCCCCCGAGAACGGACGTGCCGCGGGACTCCCTTCGGGACTCCCAGCCGTGCCGGGGGGGTGATGGATGCTTCCTTATCTTCATCCTCACCCGTGAAAAGAGGAAGAAGGGCCCCTGGGAGCGCGGCGGGAGCCGAGCCGAGGTGTTACCTGCGCTGGGGGGAGGGAGGCGGCGCGGAGTGGGGCGCGATCCCGCCCCGGGGAGCGGCGGCGGCGGGGCCGGGCCCACGGGGAGGGGTCGTGCCCTCGCTCCCGGGGCCAGGAGCATCCCGGTGCTACCCGGGCCCTGCGCTGGGGACCCGGTGGGAGCGGCGCCGGGAGTCCGTGGGGAGGGACGGGGCGGTGCGAACCCCAGCGCGGGGAGCTCCCGGCTGGCGGCTCCCGACCTTCCGGGAGACGGGGGGAAGCGCCTCGCCTTTTGTGCTGGGTCCCCCCGGGGAGGGCGGTCGCCGCTCCTCACCCGCCCCGGCCGCGGGGGCCGCCGCTGGCAGCGCCGCCCGTCCCGTCCCGTCCCGTCCCGCTGCACCCGGGGCGGCCCCGGCTGCGGCGCGGGGGTCGCGGCTACCGGCGACTTGCCCGCGCCTGCCCGGGGTGCGGGGCCGCGGGGCCCGGCGGGACCGAGCGGTACTTACGGTGTCGGCGGCGGGGCCCCGCCGGCAGTCCTCGCCCGTTTCCCCTCCGGTAGCGGCGGGCTGGGCGCCCGGGGACGGCGGCTCGCCAGCCCCGCGCATGCGCCCGGCCCTAGCGGGCTCGTCTCACAGTGCCGGCCGCGGACGCGGGTGGGCTTCGCTCGCCGTGGCCGGAGCCGGGGGGAGCGAGGCCGGCAGCCCGCGCTCCCCGCCCCGGCCCCGGCACGACGGGGCAGGCTGCCGCCGGGTCGCCCCCGGCGAGGCGAGCACCGGGGGCCGCTGCGGCTCAGGGGCGGTTTGCAACGGGAGCAGCCGCCGCAGCGCCCGCACCGCGGCGGCGGGCTGGGGAGGGCGCGGGGGGAGCCATGGGGCCGGCGCCGGGGGGAGAAATGCCGGAGAAACCGGCGTGAGAGCGTGCGTGTGTGTGCGTGAGTGAGTGAGTGAGTGAGTGAGTGTGTGCGCTCAGGGGAGGGGGTGGGAAGGGCTTGAAGAGGCGGCGATGCCGCCGCGGGGCTCGCTACTGCTGCCTTAACGTTCGTAGGTGCCTTAAATGAGAGCCGTGCTTGTAAACCCGGCGTTGGAGCACGCTTGCATGTTAAGTAACTGCAGGGATACATCTTCCCTCCCTCCCCGCCCGCTGCCTCCTGTCTTCCGGAGGCGCACGGCTCACCGCCGCCGGGCTCTCTCGGTCTAGCTCTCCCGTTTCAGCGGGGCACGGCGTTACCCGGCTGCGGCAGCCGCGCAGCGCGGCCCCGGGGAAGGCGTGTGCCCGGCCCCGCGCAGGACGGCGGGCAGGGGCCGCCGGGCTCAGCGTTCACCCCGCTCCTCCGGGGCGGCCCTCTCAGCATCGGCCTTACCAGCACCGCCACGTTTTGGGGACTATCTCACCGATAATGTCCCGCCACCGCGGCCCCCCGGGCAGCCCCAAACGCCGTCTGCCGGGAGGGCGCAGCGCGCCCGTCGGCGGGACAGGGGTTAACGGGACGGCTGCGGCCGGCTTGTGTCACCGCCGCCCCCGGGCAAAGCGACAGTCTTCCCGTGAAACCGAGACTGATCCGGTGCATGAACAGCCTGCGCGTTCCCGGTTCCCGGAGCTGAGCTCCCGGTTCCCAGGAGACCTGGCGGGCAGCCCTGCCGTCGGGGCTGCTCCCTTCCCGCCCGCGCACCGGGTGCGGAGCACGGCGGCGGCAGGAGCCGCCTTGCTGGAGCCAGCGGACCCGGGGAGCGATGGGGATGGCAGGTGGGGAGCGGCGGGCTTTGCCTGCGGAGCCCGGGGCTCTCAGCCGGGGGAGCTCACCCAGCGCCCCCGAGACTCCCACGCCGGTGCCGGCTGGGGGCACGTGGGCGGACAGCGGCTTCCCCGGTGCAGGGAGGAGGAGGAGGAGGAGGAAGGGGCGGACGCGGCCCCACGAGCGGTACTCACAGCGCCGGGCGGCTGGGGGGCAGCGCGGGGCTGCGGCGGCGCGGCTCCGTGGCACGCCGGGCATCTCCGGCGCTCCGGGGGGAGGCGGCTAGGCGGCGGC
>JAYKAV010001632.1:1100235-1145709 GCA_035582835.1 Phoebastria nigripes
CGCCTCCCGCCCCTCCCGCGGGGTGACCGGGCAGCTCGGCGAGCCCGCTCCGGTCTGCAAGCGGCAGGGCAGCGTGATCTTACCCTTCCTTGCTGAGTGTCACGGTCCTGGGGAGAGCATGCCACGCTACTAGAGCATGAGCCCGGAATAGGAATAGACAGAAATCACTGCCATTCGGGCTCTGCCTCCCTTTTCTCTAGTGGTGATTTCTGCCTGTTCCTGTTCTGGGCTCCGTTTTTTCAACAAGGCCCAGCCCTTCCCAAAACATCTTCCCCATTTCTGGCCTACAACCAATCTCTTGACATCAAAGAGACAGAGAGGAACTGAAGTCTGCACAGGGTGAAGAAAGCCCTTCCCACGGTGATGGCGCTGCCCTTGAAGGCCAAAGCCACTGCTACAGCAATGGGAGAACATGGCTGTGGTGCCGTTGGTGCCAGGGGAAGGTGCTCGTTAGAGCTCAGACCTTCAGGGAAAGCTGCCATTCCTGCACATAAGGAGAGCTTGCTGCTGCTTAGCAGCAGAGAGTTCCCCTAGGTCTGTTTGGAGAGGTGAACTAGGGTGGAAGCTGGACAATGTTCCGAGGAGAGCATAAAAAATAGAAAGGTTGATTTCCTGTCCCCTCTCCCCCCCCTTAGTATTTCTCCTGCCCGGTGGCAAGGAGCCCTTCTGCAAATCTCTGCCCTTTTGGTCGTGGCACAAAGCGCACGACTGGGATGTTAAATACACTTCTGTGCTGAATTACAATTGTCAAGGCCCAGACAGGACCTATGGAGGTATTACAGCCTTGACAATTAGGATGAAATGATACTGCCTCACTCCTTGGCAGAAAGAAAAGGGAAGAAAGACTCAGTAAGTGTACCAAGGTGGTTCTTCATGTGTCCTGAGACCAAGATCAAAACACATGTTAACACCACTGGCCTTTGAATCCAGCTCCTAGTCACTCTGCCAGGAAGGGCAGTCATTTCTCAGACCAGTGAGTGGACATGACTCCTCTAAGCCCTCTCTAGACTACGGTCCCAGGTGCCTTTCTAAATCTTAGCAGGAATGCTTGAACAAGTGCAGGTTTAAAATGCTGGCACAGCGTAACCCCTTTGGAAGGTATGGTCTTGCTCCATCCTTTGCATTTCTCTCAGGAGGGTTATGATCAACTAACACCTTATTAAAGATGGCTAGTTTTTTCAACATTAATGATGCATGGTGACAGTGCATAGTGTTGTATAAAAAGATGGTACTCATGCTCCCTAGCATGAACAGTGTTAGATAAACAAAGCCACCTAAGCTGAGCRTCTTCCAGTGCTTGGTGTTTGTAGACAACTCTACCTAGCTTTGTAGGCAGGTACATCTGCATCACTGCATATGTACACAACCACCTGAAACTGCTCAGCTTCCTGGAGGCCTRAAGTCCTCTCAAAATTGGTAAAATAGGCATCTTCTTCTCCTTTCTCCCTGACTAATGGATGCAGGCTGATGTCCAGCTGCGTAAGACAGAACTGCATAAATGAGTGCTTGGACTTCATTGAAATGGGGTTTAAAGTTGAGGGACTTTAAGAACTGAGAGGCAGATATTGAACCTCTTCCTCTGCCTAAAAGGAATCTGAGCATGCATTTCTCATGTGTGAAAGAAAATTCCCCCGGTCATCAGAGTAGCGTGCTCTGCACGTGCGTGTCTATGACCGTACTCTTAGTCCCCACTGCTGCCCCACTTTGTACAGGTTAATTCAACTTCACTGCGACAGAGAGAAAGCAAAATGTGAACGTCTTGACAATCTAGTTGGGCATGGGAGTATTGGGCCTGGGCCTTGGTTCTGTTCAGAACCAAGTTCCATGTTATGTTATGAACCATAACATGTTATGTTATGAACCATAACATCCAGAAAATACATTATGGAAAATGGAGTGTTTACACATGAACTGTGTGTTTAATAGAATTACCTCCTGATCCCATATAGTGGCACCTCTGTTTGTAACATACAAGCTAWATATTAAATCACGACTCAATTTCAATATTGATATTAGCTACTACTATATAAGGCATTAGAAAAAACAAATCTCTCTATTAGATTTTCCTGAACATTTCGCATTAAGTCTACATAAGCTAATGATAAACTTTTAGGAGGGAAGTGTATCCAGCATGCAGTAGTTTTCTTTTATTCTACACCAGAAAGGAGTGACTTTATCTGAGGGTGCCCTTGCTATTTAATATTGTCCCTTTGTATGTTTGTTAGAGTCCAGCCTCTCTCTTTCTGCAGATCTGTCTAGTTAATATATTTTTCCTCATTTTGTCTTTGTGGGAATGAAGAAATCTGTTATTGTTGTTGTTGTTGTTGTTGTTGTTGTTGCTGTTGTTGTTGTTGTTGTTGTTGTTATTACAAACTTGTATGGTAATTTTTTAATTTGTTCTCGTTGAAAATGTTAAGAACAGGTTATAAGAGGCAATATAGAACATGTATCTGTATTTTAATAATGCTGTATTCCAACGCTCTTGCAATCACACTTTAGTGGGTGACATAATGCACATATGAGCTTTTTGGGGGCCTGTTTTGCTTTAAGGTGTTAGGACAGATTGCTGGGCCTCACACCTGAACTTCTGCTCCTTGCCCAAGGAGAGGTCATACACATTTGTATGGCGGCTTATGGGTACTAGTCTATTTTACTGTTTCCTGCTCAATTCAATTGTTAAATAGAGAGTTTCTAGACCATTGAATGGAGCTGATTCATAGTGAATTAGGGAGCAATTCAAACAGAAAGTAAGATGCCGTTTTTGACTATTTTCATTGACATGAAAGTGCATTTGTTACAAATCACTTTGAAGACTGATAGGCTTTTCTGGGAGAGGAGATATTTTCAGAAGTAAAATGAGTTTCCAGGGACTTTAGTGGAACTTAGATTTTTTTTTTTTAAAATATATCAGCAGTATTCTAGTATTTGCTTTACCTTATTCCTTAATAAAAACTTAAAACATAAATATATACATATATTTAAAAGATGCATTTTAAGTAACCACATTTTGAAGTGAACATAATGCCAGTGATATGGGAAACAGCTTTCTTGAACTTTTAAATATTTGTATTCTTTCAACATTAGTTACGTATGGGTGTAACTTTTCTTAATGGATCTATTAGTAATTGATTTCAAATAGAATGTGCAGGTTCAATGTTGATGGGAGGCAGAATAAACTGGAGTCTTCAAACATGTAAAACTAACTATAGAGCTGAATGGAGTAGTCCACAGAGCATTAACTTATCCCACATGCGGGGATGCCTGTTAGTTTCTCATTTTTCATAAATATTAATAGCAATGTGTTAATTCTCCAGTAGAATTTATTTTGTGTAAGCCCAAGTGTGAAAGTCACACACTGGGAAGTTTCTCCCAATGCCATGCCATTCACATTGTCAAAATGTAACCGTTCAGTAGGACATACATAGAGCATAGGGTTTCTCTTAGTCTTTTGCTGGAGGATTAAGTTTCCTCAAGGTCTTATGCTAAAACCTGTGATTGCATTATGTTAGGCCTAATGCTTGAAAAGTTATTGTAATGGTTAGASTTGGCTTAGATCTCAGTGCAGCCAGAATTGTTTGCTATTGATGGCTCTGCTTAGTACTTTGCTAATTATTTCAGCACCRTAAGGCTATTTTCTAGGGTGATGTACTTTCTCGGGGTTGGTCAATCCCAGATGTATGTTCTGCCAAAACTCTCAGCCTCAGTATTTATATCGGTCAGGCTCTACTCTGCTGTCTCCACTCACAACACTGTTTCTTTTCCGCTCCTACATATCACATCTTTGTTACTTCTGAGGAAGCGGAAGCTTAAAGAGAAATAATCTTTGAGATGGAATTAAATATTAGAAATAAGGAGATGTTTTCCAGTAACAGGATTGAAGGCCGGGTTTTAGAGCGTCAGAGTCAGCCCAGTGACGGCTCTCCTCCCCATTCTGGCCCCAGTCCAGCTGATGCATGCAGGCACCACAGGGTTCGTGAGCCCTCGGACGGCATTCTGTGGCACAACTCATGTGCTTAAAATCCTTGGTGACTCAGAGTTTCTGGCAGATTGACAGACTACCCAGGAAGCTGGCAGCTTGGGCAAAGAAGGTCTAATTAGAAATTGCAATATGACACATACAAAAAATGAAATCTTTGCTGAAGTACGACTGCATTAAGAAATGACGGCATTCATTTCATTTGCCATGTTTGGCAAATTGAAGCCTCACTATATTCTGTCTGGCCCTCTCACCTTATGGATGTCAATATATAGTTTAAAATGTAATGCCAACTGCTTTTTTTAAATCACRAGGTTAACATACATTTCTAATTCTATCCTCTATTTTTTTTTTTTTTTCATAAACCATTGAATTATTTGGAATCATTAAAAAACCCTACAGGTTTGGGTTGATCACGACAATGTTCTGTTAGTGTATGTCCCAACGACATCAGAGAACCTGCACCAAAGGTCTGGGCAAAATGTTGACCAGAAAAAGATTAGCTTCTACATACAAAAATTGTGTGTTTCCAGATGATGGAAGGAAGCTACTCAGTAACTCTCATTACAAACTTCCAGAAGGTGTCACTGTGCACCTACAATTTGAATGGGGAACCTCAACAGGTGAGGATTAGTGCCAAAGCACTATTCCTCCTTGTGCTATTAGGGGTCCTCTTCTCTGCCCATAATGGAAATTAAATGAACTAAAACTGGAGACACAAATATTTTCCTCTTTTCATGATTAGCAAAGGAAAAATATCTTCATAGTATCAATGTCACTCAAGAGATACCTATCCAACCATGACCTGCATTCCTGATATTCTGGGTCACACCTAACCTAATTATTACACAGGATCCTTACCACACAGGTGCYTGGAAAGTAATAAATATAGTAAAATTAAAGAAGAATCCAAAACTGACAAGACTGCAATTTTTAGGTATAGAAAGTAGTTTGTAGTTATATTCCAGAGCTGATTCAGAAAGGAAGATGAATGGGGCAATTTGGAACCAATGTTCCCAAACAGCTTGAGGTTTCAGAGTAGTTCAAAGTGTATCTGAAAGCCTGGTTGCACAATGTGGCTGCACAGTAATATTACAGCTTGACAAGATTCCTGAGGAATCTGGTGACTTCTGCCATTGACTTTTGATCAGATTTTGGATCTTGGAAAATCTGGAGGAATTGGGGGAATTATGCAGCCATGTTAAAAGGCTGATGGGAGAAAATACAACTTTCTCACAGGATGTGGTGGAGAACACAAAAAGACATCAGAGCTAAAATGCACTATAATTCCTTTGAAAAATGAGAACAAAAGAATAAAGAGCAGGCAATGAGAGACTGCTAAAGAGTATGAGGTTAAAAAGAATAGTATCAGAAACGAGAATGTTCTAGGCTGATAGATGCTGGCATGAAGAGCAAACTCTGTATTTGTCTCATTGCAGACTAGTTTGAGGTGGTGACCAGGAGTATTTCTCCAGCATCTTGAAAAGACCTTTGAATGACGATGGGAGGAAGAGGAGCTGATCTGCTAAGAATGATGGTGAGGAGGTGTGAACAAATTTGGGAAATGGGAAAACTTCAGGTGATATCTACCCCAGTGTACTAAGTTATCAATGGAACTCAACAAATACTGATTTGGAGAGGTCAGGTTCTCCCTGTTATGTAGATACCCCTGTGGAAGTGAGGGGAAAGGCCTGGGGCTTCCTTGCAGAATCTCTTACTAATCTTTCTTTCAGAGATGCCTTATGCGATCCTACCCATATAGGAGTGCATGCCTGGATTAGAGAGACTGTGATTGCAGACTGCACAAGCTACTGGTTAACTGTCATGCTTGCTTTAGGCTTAGGAGCAGACTTACAAATGGTATCAGTTCCCAGGTCTCCCTTGACACCACAGATACCGAGTTACAGGTTATAGACACAGAGGACCTCAAGAAAAAAAAAAAGAAGGAAAAAAAAAAGCTTAGAGCTACTAAGCTTTTGGGGAAGGCACTTGGTGTGTTCCTGTGAAACCACGTTTCTCCTGTCTGATGCTCAGAGAGACTGACACTCCTTTCTGCAGGCTGGACCTTTTCCTCTGGCCACTCCAGGGCTGTCTGTCATGTTTCCCTGCAATTGGAAATACACTGCACTTTGCTGCGGTTCTAGAAGTGTCCTGAGAGAGGGAGAACAGCAGTCCAGATGGGAGGAAATTTGGACAAACTTATTTTTATATCCCATCTTTATGCATCGTTGTTCAAAACAACTCATTAACAGACCACACTTGTGGCAGTTTCCCTCCGTTACACTACTATTTTGAGAGACCATGTCCTCCTCCGAGGCGGGTGAAACGTCCCTCCCAATCTCCTTTCTGCACTTCATTTCAAACCTACCTCCCGACCGAACACAGAAAAGACAAAGTGGGACTGAAAGTGTCCTGCCTTTCTTCTCTGATCTGTAAACACCTTTAACTTATTTCTCCTGATGATTTGGAAAGGCTGGTAACAAACCAGTAGAGTTTGGCTTTTCTTTCTGTTTAAGGTGTGTCTGCTTACAACCCAGTATGATACTTGAGAGAGCATAGCTTTTTTATGAGTCTGAATCTATTTTATAGTCTGAGTATGCCACTGTTGGTCAGGTAAATCATTCAAGCAGATGCTACTCTCGTACTTAAATGAAGCATATGCATTTATCTGCACAGGGTCTGTATGAGCAGAATAAACAGTGCAGTGAGGAAGGCTAGTCTGTCATAAAAATAGCAACCATCTTTCAGAATCAAAAATTTCAGTGAACATAAAGAAATGCTAGTTTGAAAAAACGTCCCTGGCATTTAAGGCTGTGACTCACTTTATCAGTCTTCTGACTGGAGAACTATCCAACTATTCCATGCCAAACCATCCAGGAGATCTGGATGTAAACTGAGAAACACCCTTTAACCCTCTTATTCAGAGCCCATACTAAATATAGATGTTACAGATGTCCCATTTCTTGTCATGCAGAATTCTAGGTAACGTGGATCAGTACATGGAGCAAGAATTTGCAAATGAAAAAGCAGGACAAAGGGACAGAGAGGAGCAACTCGGCCACTTCCCTGGTGCAGTCTGAGCACCCATGCAAATCTGAGCACAAGTTCCAAGTACCAGAAGGCACAAAGGGTGCGAGTGCCAAAGCTTATTTGGATTGGCAAGGAATCCCTAAAAGGAGATTCCCTTCCCCAAAGACATTCCTCCCAGAAGAATGCTTGTGTTTAAACAAATCAGTTTGGTAATAAAAAGAGAAGACCACGGATTTTACAAAATCAAGCACTGCAATGCAAGAAAATTAATACTTTAAAATATTATAATCCTCCTACCTCTCATAATCAATGCCAATCGTTATGCAGTTCAAGAACAAATACTTTATCCTATCTTGGTCTAAGTCTGATCCACTGGTTTTGCTCTTAACTTGATTACCCTTAAAGGAAACAGTGAAGTCAACAGAACAGTAAGAACTGTTTTCTTCTTTATTGAGTCCTAAAGTAAATCACACAAGATCTCACAGGAAAAATCACAGCTACTTCCTGAAATTAGGCTGTGTTCACAAATGGAACCGAATAAACAACGGAACAAAGCTGTGCCCTTTCCCTTTTTCTGTATGAATTCCTTAGCCTACACCTGCCATCTCTACACTCCTGAGAATAATTTTCATCCTTCTTGTGAGCATAATTAAGCGCTTGCAACAGTGAACCAGGAAAACAGATGTGACATTTTGTAAGATCATCAGCTGCTGCTTGGATGGCGTCACTGGGCAGCTCCTGGTTTGTTGCAGTCTGTTCTTACCTTTAACAGTTGATATGGTATTTTAGATTAGCTTTATTTTGAGAATAACACTAAAAATATAACATTGAGGACAATTAGCCTCCTGAGCTGTTTCCAGCCACATCTGGTGGTAGCCTGAAGATCTGTTCAGTTAAAGATCTCAACGTTTCAATGAAACAATGAAACCTGAAAGTTTCATTGGAATCAGTGCCCAGCACAGGGATGGGCTGTGGGAAAGGCCAAGCCTCGTCAGAGATTAAATCAGTCAGTAAGCAGGCACAGATCCACTGCGAGCCAGGCTTCACCAGTTCACCTGCTCACAGATCCTTGCCATTTCCCAGGTGTTACCCTTCAGCACACCTTTTGGATGTGGCTGATGGAAAAATAACATTCTGCCTGCCTCAGAGTTAAGTTTTAATGCTTGTGATGAAACATACAGTTACTTATATTGTACATAAACAAGGTGTTTTCATTCCCTGTGTGGCCTCTGGGAGAAGAGTGATGGTATCTCCCTTGCATTTCCTGGCTTGGTGGGGCTTTGACTTTGACCTGCTCTCAGGAGGATGTGCCTAGCTGTCATCTAACAACCTGGAGCTGGGCTTTGAAATTAAGATATTTGTGGTAGGATATTCTGATCTCTTTTTGCACCTTTCTTTTGACTGGATTATAAAGAGATGCAAATAAATGGGAGTAAAAAGCTGTCCTGTTATTGCACAGAAGGGGCCAGGACTGAGTAAGCTCTAAATGGCTTGAAAGAAACATTTATTTTCCCCTAGAGTCTTTGAATTTTTTGTGGAAAGAAATTGCTGTGAAAAAGCATGTATGTGATTCATGACTTTGGTGTCTTTGCACCACTCATGGGAAACGCATATCAGGTAGCGTACATTATATACAAACAGGCAAGGAGRAGGAGTAAATTACTCTTCATGCTTACTACATATACAGCAAGAAGTAATGGATTTAAACTGCAGGCAGGGATATTTAGGTTAAATATGGGTTTTTAATAGTAGGATAACTGGAGCAGGCTGCCTAGACTGTGGAGTCTGTGTTAGCAAGGTTTTAAAGAGCATGCGAGGTAAACCCGAGCCAGGAAGGGCTTGGGGATGGTTGATCCTAGCAGCAAAGGTCAGATGACACTTCCAAGCTCCTGCCCAGAACTGCCTTTGATGATACCGCACCCCACATCATTCTGGTCACTGGAAGGATTTGCTAATTAGAGTGGACTGGCTGATACCTGCAAGCCAGGCACAACTTATTCTGGCACTTTGGGATTCCTCTGGCACTCAGAAATCCCTGAGAAATCTGAGCTGAACAGAAAACACACCACAATTCCTCTTTCAATTGGACATGAGGTGTATTGGAAATAAAACAGGGTGTGAAGGGAACACTGTGCTCAGGTGATCTCTACCACATGATGACCTCTAGGAGAAACCATAAATCAGAGCAACACTAACTGTATCATGTCTTACCACTCTGGGGCTGGTGTTGTACTTCATTTTAGTTTTGTATTTTACTGGAAATCATTTACTTTCAACAGGCTAGGTGTGAGAGATGTATCAAGGAGTAAAGGTCAATTCCTCCTGACTCACAGACACCCAAACTAGCTGCCTTTTTAAGAAGGTCTCCATGGTCTTCCAGGGAGAAAGAGTTGTTGTTTTTCCCCAGTATCCTTTATCTAAACTGTGGATTCTTGCTGGTGGAAGGATATCCTAAATTAATATATTTGTAAATCTGAAGTTACCCTTATCTCAAATTAGTTGATTTAGATTTAGGCTGAGTGGGTTATTTATTAACCCGCATGACATTTTTTTTCCACTTAAAGAAGGTCATCTTATATTAATGAAAACCTCCTCTGTAGTTCAGGTCAGTCTGGGACTGTTTTGATGAAAAATTTCTGGAACTAGTGTAAAAAGAGTTTATCTTTTGGTTTTTGTATTCATTAAATTCTTTCTGACAGTAATATCCTAATCAGCCCAGGATTCTGCATTTTTCCGTTTCAAAGGTGCACAGCTGAAAAGGAAGTTTTAGGGCTATTTCAAAGGTAAAATATGTAAATCACTAAATTGGAAAAACACATGATTGCAAATTAGTACAAATTATCTCTGAGGACTAGAAAATTTGCACACCATTAATATGCAAGTAATCCACCCATTAATGTGTCGTACATTATTATTTTGACAACTTTTACAAAAGAATGCCCTATGAGCGCTATTATTGGCTTATAGACAACACTGAGCAATACAGCTAGCTATTCTCAGAACAGTGTTTCTGGATGCAGAAGAAAAATCTTTTATGAATTAAAAAAAATATTATCATGCCATGTAATTACAGAACAGTTGAAAAAGAAAGACACTGTGAATAGCTCTTTGTTTCACAGAATAGTTGAGGTTGCAAGGGGCCTCTGCAGGTCATCTAGTCCAACCTCCTGCTCTCAGGCTTCCTAAGACCGTACCGAGCAGGGTTTGAATACCTCTGAGGATGGAGACTTCACAACCTCTCTGGGCAACCTGTCCCCACTGTTCAACCACCCCCCACCCTGATAGAATAATTCCTGCAGAAGCCACATTCATCTGTTCTTACATTCATGTGTTATGCTAAAGATTAAAGCATATTATTTTTTAAAGGAGTTATATTTGATGGTTTGAGCTGCCTGGAGCAGACTAGTATACTAAGGACATTCAGAGGAGACATGGGGAGAAGAAAACCCCAAACCAAACATGAGAGGTCTCTGCAAGGCTGCCCGGGGGTAGCAAGCAAGTGGTGAAAATGAGTCCTATCCACTGATATTAGCTAAGCCGGTGGCTCGTTGCATGTCTTCCAGGGCCAGGCCTGCTAAAGGGTGCCCCCTTCACAGCACATTGTGCTCCTCCACGGCTCCCAGCAGGACCCACAGAGCTGAATTAGGCACCAGCGTCTGCTTCCTCATCCTGTGTGGACAGAGCTGGTATCTAACCATGCCATCCAAAAAACACCAACACACTGCATGGGGAGCTGTCTCACAGGGATAGAGGAAACTCCCAATCACAGGAAATAGCATTTATGCTGCATCTTTCAAAGGAAGCTATGGAACTGATTTGGCACTGTATGTGCATCGCCCTTCATTTGGGAGCCAAGCCCCAGATATCACTCAGCCCCCACCCACAGACCTACATGTCTGAATGCTGCTGTTAGCATRTTTGTTGGAGATACAGGAGACACAGGCTCAGATCCTTTTTCCACTCTGAATTTGCACGGGTTGATCTCCCAGGCTGGTGGCCTAGCCGGTCTGTCAGCCTCAGGTTTCATAAGTGCCCTCCCTGGCTTGGACCCGGATAACCAGATAGAGGGGAAGGAGGACGACTTTCCAATCTAGCTGCAAGCGACCTCCCTGTGGATTTTGGTCTGGGTCTCACTGAATACCTGTTAAAAAGGAAAATGGAAGTATTTCTCATTGAATCTCAGACCCTTGAGTGGTAAGTGCCTTAAACGCAGTAAAGCATCACCACCCCCTCTGTACAAGGAATATTAAATTATTATACAACAAAGAATGCTTTCAACACAAGGGAAAGAAGGGACACCTGCTATCCTTCTCACAGACACCCTGCAGTAAGTAGTTAGGTTATTTTTCTGGTGTGTGTGGTTTCAAGTCACCTGAGGGGAAGATTTTGAACCTGGACTTCCCATAATTTAGGCAACAGCAGTAAGTGCTGGGCTGTCAAATGAGAAAGCACTCCTCTGTCCTGTGTCAGGCCAGGGAGGTGTTAATTTCAGGAGCGCGTCCAGGTCTGTGATTCACAAATGAAAGGAGAAGCCTATCTCTAATGTCATTTGGTGTTTCTGCTGATGGCCACCTCTCCAGAATGGTGGCTTTTTGAATCCTATCCCTATGTACTCAGTTCTGCTCATACATATGCAGACATCTAGTCCCCAGCTCAGACACATGGGCTCTAGGGGACACCAGTGCACCTGGATGCAGCATGCAGCCATGCTGGTCACTGGGGTGACCACAGCCTGTTGTGGATCGTGCTGGTTTTAGTGATGAGAATAATTATTTAATAGCTATTAATGTTTATTTTGGATTCCAGTCCTGTACTTTTTACTTTCAACTTATTGGTTTGTTTTACTTCACTCACCCAATACAGAAAACTGTAGGAGCTTTACCCAACCAGCAGATTTGTACCCTGATGAACATAAATCGTTCAAAGATGAAATGTCTATACCATAGTTACAAGTACTACAGTTAAGCTAACAGATCTCCTGCTTCAGATGACGATATGAAAGGGAGGACTCTAACCCCCCAAATGACTAGTACAGTCTTTTTCACAGCATGGACGACCTGACCCTAATAAGTGCTAAAGAC
The DNA here is from genome assembly GCA_035582835.1 of Phoebastria nigripes. NCBI lineage: Eukaryota > Metazoa > Chordata > Aves > Procellariiformes > Diomedeidae > Phoebastria > Phoebastria nigripes. The sequence goes on from JAYKAV010001632.1 coordinate 1,112,323, forward strand.
CTGGGTATGGAGTAACCCTGAAATAATGCCTCCTGTGCCCCAGGAGTACTTTGCGACTCCTGACAGCAGCAGTTAATGAAACAAGTTTTTCCTTGGAGGAATTCTCTTGCAAACAAGAGAAACTACTTCCAGTTTCTACCTGACCCCTCTTGCAGGGTTGGGGGCTGACAGGCCTTAATCATCCTAATAGGTCTGCTGACGAGATGTGCCCCAATATTTTGCTGGACACCGCAGGTCTCAAAAAGGATTGATACTTTAGGATTGATAGAGTCTGTAAAAATATGCAGGAGTAGCCCTTTCTTAACTAGTAAAAACACTTCAGGGACAAGATAAACCCTTGTTATAAAGGATACATGTCAAGAAAACAAAATTAACCAGCACAGAAGACCACAGAGAGAGAATGTTCTCCAGCTTGTCCTAGAAATAATTTTGCTTACCTTTAAAACCAACTGCATATGACTTTACCTCATTATCTTAATCTCTAACTATTCAGCAAAATACCCACTCTTTTCCCTACCTAAAAGTATACTGTATTATTAAAGAAGTTGTCAATAAGACTAGATGCTTACAATTTGGTGGTCCTAAATACCCTGTAATACTCCTATTTCTCTCCCAGAATTCTATCTCCCTTTGAAACGTTGCTCCTGAATAAAACAGAGCATCAAACATGTCTCCAATTTTACATCTGCTGTGTAAGAATAACTATTTTGGCAAGGATGAAGAATGTTAGCTGCCAAGTGATTCAATCTACAGCCGTACAGTTTGCATCCCCTGCCCATCTCAAACATAAGAATTAGATAAAATGTGACTATTAAACTATGTTTCAGCCTATTTAACTAAGCACAACACCTGTTCAAAAGAACAGAAAGAATATGTTCTTGGTATAAGTTACTGCTTGGTTTGTTCCTAACACCCTATGACACAATCACAAGCTTTAAGACATACAAATGCTACTGTGACTAAGTATGAAAAACAGACTTCACCAAATAAACACTCCTGACATGAAAATGTACTTGGGGGAGATTATATTGACTGAAGAGGATGAGTATATTTACTAATATCAGGTCTTTTCCTAATCTTATAAAAGATAAAGACAATACCTGACTTCAGAGGGACTGTTAACAGTTAATAGTAATTAATGACTGACAGCGCTCATCATCTGAAGACACCAGAGTACTTGGCAAAGCAGTACAATCATTCAACTGGCATGTTGTCCTTTGCAAATAACATCTTTTATGATTTTTGACCTTTCTGGAGTTGTTTGTGAATGGATCCTTATTTTATCAAACAAACCATGATTCATAGCAGTTGCTGAATAATTTAGATGAGCTATGCATGGTCACGAGTGACTTCCACATTACATGCAGTTCATGGAATACTGTTTGACATCTCCAAACCCAAAGGATTTCTGTAGAGCTGAGATCAGCTAGATGAAGGAAAAAGGATGCCATACTTCCCTTGGGCTGTTCTCTCAGACAGCATGCTTGTGGCCATTTCAGTTTCTGCCTGGTCTCCTGCACAAAACTCAAATGGGTAGGACTTGGCAAGCAGAAAGGCAATGCTGGTGTAAGTGGGGTCTCCTTAGGCCTCAGCCTACAGGTTGATGTTAAAGGAGGCTTAATAGTTGCTCTCTTTTCTTGGCACACACCTTCTTATTTCACAATATGCTTTTCTCTCTGCTCCATGCCTTGGGGAACAGCGGAAAGCAAGGCCTTATCGGTAAGACAAATCTCAATAGGATCTGGAAAGGATTCTGTTTGCCAGAGAGCACCAAGAGCAGGGCTGCTCCCTCAGGGAAGGTGCAGGGATCCAAGGGGATCCCACAGCCAGCCGGACAGGAGCTTCACCAGCCACTGCCCATCCCACAGTACTTGAGCAAGGCAAACAGGACAGAMAAACAAGCAAGGTCCAGATCATAAGGCAATTATCACTGCAGGGTGGAAGTCAAGCCCCCAGATCAAGGTTAAGATCAAGTGCCACAATAACCAGGCAAGCCCACATGGACAAGGGACAGCCAAGATCAAGCCAGGAAGTCAGCCCAGGGTGCGGGTTAAGGTCTCAACCTGGTGGCTCCATCACCAAATGGGGCATGGCTGTCACTCAGCTGGAGGCCAGCACTCCWTCAACACAGCTCAGGCAGGGAGTAGGCCCCCAGGATGGAGCTTGAATAGAGCTGCCAGACCCATGGGTGTGGTGTGAGGCCCCAGGTGAGGCTAGTCAGGACTATTAAGGCTTATTAGTGCCCTCAGAGCCCTGACACTGTTGTCGTGCACTTGCCCAGTCACTTGTTGTCTGTAGGTGTATTACTCATGTAAACCCAATCAAATCCAGAGCCTTTATGTTTAGAAATCATAATTATGTTATGGAATTGAAATGGGTCCTATCCAGATGTAACCTGGACATGAACTAAAATGTGGCATCTCTGTGGAGAACATTCTCATCCTCTTCTGAGGAAGTGATGGCAATGAGTTCTGTGTAATGGGACTTTGGCCAAATTCTGTCATTAGGAAAATATTGTGATCTATTTGCAACCTCTCGCTACCTCCCTGCGCAGTGTAATGTTTCTGGGGTGTTTATTTTGTTAACTGGCAAAAAGTACATTGGGAGCACATGAGAATGTGTCTGTGTTAACTCTGGGTTAAGTGAGTTCTTGCACCTTTGTGTTGAGACTCGTAAAAAGTTTATTCACTTTTGCTTTTTAACACTTTTATAAATCAAGATGCAAACATGTCAGAGGGAAAGGCTTTTTAAGCAATGCAAACGGAGATTAGAAATAAACAACTCACTGAGTTAATTTAAATGTCATGAAGAGAATTTAAAAGGCCTTTAAACTCTGCCTACCACTTTTCGAAATAATTTCTCTTGTAATTCAGTTTCTCTTTGAAAGCATGTTCAAGAATAAATAAACCTAATTCCAGTGTTCTGTTAAAAGACTTGGTTTTGGGTTTTTTTATCCCAATTTATTTAATATTTCAACTTTTTTACTGTTTGGCATGTTGAATTAGATGGCAACTTGCTCTCAAAACGGCCACTGCTCATATTCAGAAGCATCAGATTCAAAACCTCACCTAAGGCAGGAAGGAACATGGGAATTAAAGAGGACTGGGGAATCAGTCTGATCAAATCCCTGTCAGTCAAACAAATTTATGGGTCTAAGGACATAGTTTGTTTATAGCAATCAGTGTCACATATAGAAACATTGTACCAGAAAGAATCTGAACTTTCTGCAAGCTCAATGTCACCAGAAGAAAAAGTTTTGATGTGATCTTGTCTATTCTGGGAGTCTAAGTGAAAAACTGGTCTTGAACCTTACAAACTTCAAGTTGATTTCCTAAGTCCTGGGAAATCATATAAACCCTCTGTGCCGTTGTTCTCTATCAGTTAAAAAGTATTTCTTTCCTACATGAAGTAAAGCCTGCAGTTTATTTTAATTCCCCAGCCTTAGGGCCGTACACATTTCTAGACAGATAAGTTTTCTAACTTCCTATCACTAACACAGTCCTTGTAGACTCATTAACTACTAGTAACATTGCTTACGTTACATATGTGAAAGGATCATTTGCTGATATGGTTTATGAAGTTCTGGAGACATGTTCCCCTAGAGCATGTAGCCTCATACAAGAGCTTCCACATGGCAGCAATTTCACCTCAGCTGAGCTCATGAAGCCGTTACAGAGCATCTCCTGGGCCGTCCCTGCAGGCTGTCCCTGCTGCCAGAGATGAGAGCCACACTGGCGGAGCTGCAGCATTTAGAAACATAAGCACAGAACAAAGTAAATGGGACAGATAGCCAGCGGGAGAAGGGAAGCTGGCAGCACTGCTGTTTAAGGAACTGTGGACAGTAAGTGGCCCTGAACCTCGCAGTGTCATTTAGGTCCCTCTGCAGATAAATTCTTTCACAGAGCAGAGAAATAATATGTTGTCCTCTGTGAGGTCCCTGACTCAGTCCTGTGCACCATGTTCTCAGAGACTTGGCAACAAACTAGGATTTCAGGCGAGAGCCATAAAAGTGATCACCAAGCTGAAAGGAACAATTCACCCAGGATGAATAATAGGATGGCTAAATGAGAAATGACTAGGGACGTGAGCTGTGAAGAACTCAGTATATGTGTTTCAGAAGATATGACTACCAAGGGTTAAATTCAGGAGCCATTGTGCCTGTTACAAAACCCCCTCTGCCTTCAAGAGGGCCAAGAAGTCCCCAGGCTCGTGTGCTAAATGGACAGATGAGACAGAATGACATGACATTCTGAAAGGAGTGTACTTGGTTCATTATCAGAAACAGTTTCCTGATAGTGGCAAAGCAGGCTGAGTATTTCCTCTCAGCAAAAGCAGAGAAAGTAATTTAGGATTTCTGATGAGTGTATTCCTGTAATTCAAATGAATTGGCCTCCTGGAAACGGACGTGCATTGGCTAAGGAGATGGGATGGAGAAGCCAATTCTTGCTTTAACTTGAATGTCTGTAGGGCAGATGTGGAATGGGGAATGGTTTCTTCCCCTGTCTTGCCTTTCACCAACTCTGCCAACAACCTCGACAGGCTGCCTTAGTCCCTCTCCGGTGACTAAGTTAGTCTGAAAAAAACCCCAAACTTTGTGGTTCCAAGAGTGTGTGACTTTGCTATCACATTCTCTTCTCTACCATGCACCAGGGTGCACCATTTTTGCACTGAAGTTTTAGTAAGATATGGTTCCTTGCACCTGTCTCTTTTGCTCTGTTGAGCTGCACAGGAGCGTGCTGCTCACCGTAAATAACGTTGGTTCACCCCTCAGGCAGCTTTCAGGCTTTTGACAAGATTTAGAGGATACATGACTGTTGTTTTTAATTAAGGAAAATGGTTCAGCTCTACAGGTTCACTAAAGGGGATTTACTGTAACACCCTAATAGATTTTAGTATTATGCTGTGTTTGATTTCTTTGGGATATCTTTTGTTAACTACCTTTAAAAATCATCTGAGGTAGCATCAGTAAAAAATGCAGACCTCTTCAGTGTCTAAACACCATGAAGCAACATATTTTCCCTCATCCTTTTAACCACAGATTAGCTCCACAAAGTATGAATCATTTTTATGAGTTAGATGGATGTGTTTAATATGTTGTTTGAAAGCAGACACTTAACAGGAAGGCGGATCACCACCTCCTTTGTCACTGTGGTTGCAACATGCCGAGGAACAGAGGGCAGAGGATGAGGCTCAGGAATAAAGGAAAACTACATGAATACCGATGTCTTGGTGACAAATAGTTTATGGTTGTTATACATGACATTAACACTTTCTTTCTGCTTCTTTCCAGATACACCATTTCCCCCCTCCTTCAGGATATTTGGATAACCCTGGATTTTGTCTTACCTTGAAAATCCGCTGTGCTGCTTTAATATCCTCTTCATCTTCATTTTGGAGGGTCTCCTTTGCTTGACAGTTGTCTGCATGGTAACTGTGAGTCCTGAAGTAGAGCAAAACTTGCCTCCACATCGAGAAATAAAAAGGCTGTTCCTGAATCCAATTTTACAGTGACCTTTCTTGGAAAAGCACCACTTTTATTTAACGATGAAACAGAACCAAATCCCAGACATTGGGCTGAATGACAACAACATAGAGATGGCTTGTCCTTACACTGATGGGCAAATGTCAGGGCCTCTCACAGCTTGCCAGTTCTTCCTGCAGCCTCCACAGTTCTGAAGACAAACAGGATTATCTGCCCTCAGATATCTGCGGTGCCTCATCCCCTCAGCATCGTGCCAGCTTAGAGATTAGATTTACGATTTCGTAGGTTTTAGTAAGTTGAAAAGGAGGAAGACAGGCACATAGTGGTTGAATACATGTCAGAGAAACAGGCTGTAACAATCATGAAACACATTTTATCACCTCAGAGTGAATGTATTTCACTTACAACTTGAAGGAAGAAGCAACTCAGCACGTAGTTATACTTTGCAGGCAGCACCAAATGGAGATGTCTGTCTTAGGTCAGTGGCACCTGTCAATCACGTTTTTTTCTCACCGACTGAACAGATGGTCTACTGGTAATCCTTCCAGCCCCAATGAAAACACCACACGAGCAGCAGCCGTGTCTGCAGATAGAGACAAACTAAATATAAAGACTAAGACTCCAGGTAGATTATTAATAGATTATTTCTCTTAGCTTTACAGAGGGCTGCTAGGCTTTTGCCTTCTGTTTGTCAACATTCACTCGCCATTTATTTTTTGTGCTTTTTGAAATACACATGGGAGAAACACAGAAAAATTAGGAGGAATATTAAATTATTGTGAAATTTTCATTGAAATAATTATGTAAACATTGTTTATAGTTCTGACCATTAGCAATGCTGTTGTAATGAGAGCTAAGCAAATAATAGTGTTCCTTGTGTGGGAAAGCATTTGGAAGCCTTTTAAAACATTTTATCCYGGAGACAGCAGAAAGTCAAACTCATACACATGTTAGTGTGCTCTGAAAAGAATCATTCTGTTATTTTATTCATAATTTCAAAATACCTCCAGTTTTAATAATTTTATACTTTGTTAGTATTTTTATTAGAATTAGCTGAAACTTCCAAATGAGAAGTTACTATAAATGGGAGCCAAGCGAGCTTCCATTTTAAAAGTGTCTGATGGGATATTCTATCTATTTTGAAAGTTTACAACATCTTTTTCCAAGTTGAAATATATGTCTAAACCAACATTTTTTTCTGCCAAGAGCCACAAATYTTCAATTCAGCATTGTAGATATAAGGTAGATATAATGCCATCTGCCCCCATAGCATCTCTTGTCAGAAGAGGTGCCTTGGTCACATCTCTGTCTTTTTTCAGAGAAATCCAGTAAGTGCTGAGGAGAAAAATGAAGAACAATGAGAGAACACTTTTTCCAGCATTTGGCTTGACAAGCTGAATTGCATTAGAAGTCATTGTATAGTAAGAAAGCTGTTGCATAAGCTCTGGTAATAAGTCTGACTTTGGCAGAGTTACTGCTGAGGTTTAGGTAACCACCTTCTTTTCTGTCCTCTGGCCAGGCTTACTGTCAGCAGCACTGGGTAGCTTAGCATTTCCTTTTTCCTCCAAGAAGCTACTGCTCTGACCTAGCCTTTTCTTGTGAGAGACAATGAAGTTAGAGTATCTATTGCTTTTTGTTTTATTTTAACCCAGAGGTGGGCTTTATTTCACCTGGTACTGCAGCAATTTCCCGGAGAAGAGTGCTCCTTCTACACATTCAGGTGCGGACCCTCTTGTCCAGACAAGAGCTGTTGGCACAAAGCAGCAGAGACTGACGGTGAGAGGAGGAGAGATGCTGCAGGCTGCAAAGAGAGGCTGGAGACTCTGAGACCCTCCAGCTTTCAATACAGAAGTGCACATTCATGAGACAAAGACACTTGTCCCTACTCCCTAAAATAATGTACTCTACTATTTTAATCCCAGCTGCATTTCTTTCTCAAGGCTATAAATAGTTAGTGTTGCGCTGGCCTTTCTGTTCCTGTTTCTGCACAGTACTTCACTTCCAATTTTCTGATGATACAGCATTGTTCCATTCTACCAGGGAAAAATATTGAAGATGTATTTATTACAATAAAATGTTAGTTTATTTTTCTTTTGAAAACACTGTTCCTATTGAGGATAAGATATGTGTGCTTCCTTAACTGAGCATGCAAAACTTAATTTCAAAGAGGTGGTGGAGCAATCAGAAGATTGCCTGGTACAACATTTGCAAAATTGTGGTGTGTTAGCTTTACCAGATCCTTTAGGCCAGGATATGATTAATTTAAAAGAAAAATGRTCCAAGTTCTATAACCTAGAAGTCAGATAAGTCTATATTGGTTGCAGGAAGCAGGATTTACTCATTTAAAAAAATACTCTCAGAATAATATTCTCCCACCATGACAGAGACACTAAAATGAAGATAAAATAAGAGGAGAAAACAAAGACAGACGAAGCAGTAAAAATCCTGTTCACAGTGGGCCAATCTTGCTATAATTACTCAGGAAAAATGTCCAGTGAAGCACTCCATATCTCCTCACATTGAAAAGTCACTTCTGTTTCCGTAAAAAGGAAGCCTCTTCTGTGACAATCCTCCCCCTTAGACAGGAGAGAAAAGAATCTTGAGTCCCCCATTCCCCTGTCCCACAGGTCCTCCCTGACGCCTGTGAGGCAAACATGAAATCTGCTGGGAGAGATGGATTAAATGGGAAACCCATGAGACGAAAATAAGGAGAAACCAGAACTGTAAGATAAGTCAAGTCCATTCAAAAGTTGCAAATGTCACAGCATTTTCTCTCCAGGACAAAAAGTTAGTTGTTTATCAGTGGGTCATCAGAAATCACTGGGATTTGGTCCAGTATGTGAGTAATTTTTATACTTCCTTGCAATATCAAATCATGCTAATTTTTTTTCAGATAATTTGGGCACCTAAAGATGTATCTAGATGTCCAATGAGATTTTTCAAAAGCCATTGTGCTCTTTTGTTCCATACCCTTAAAAAGCCCAAAGGAGTACCTCAGATGTGAAGATTTTTAGCAAAAATGCATCAAAAGGACTAAGAAAGTCAGTGACTGTCTTCTTCTTATCTGTAGTCGAAATATATATTTAAAATTATAAATAAATAAATAAACATATAAAATACAAAATATTAAAGTATTTAAATAATTAGATCTCTTTATTTTATTCTGAAATTTAGAGATAACACACACAATTTCCTCCAGTGGAAAAGAAGAGCAAATCATATCTTCTGGGAGACAACTAGCAGTCTTCCTCTTCAGGCCTTAAGACATAGTGTATGAGATAAGGTGCTGGAAGACACAAAGATGGACACATTCTGATATATTTCTTCTCACCTTGCATTAGAGACAGATTCTTGTAGGTCCATTTCTTTTTTGCACTATTGTCTTGTTCCATACTGTGGAGCAGTGCTTTGGTGAAAGGAGTATTTTAGATTTACAACAACATGTTCTTTGGTTTTCCCCATTTGAGTGACCTTCTTCATATTTCTCTGCCTCAGTTTACCTAGAAAACAAGGACCCTCATACTTTACATTAGTGTTGTATGGACTTAGCCACTGATGCTTAAAAAGTCTTCAAGTTTCACATGTTACAAAACCAGCCAGATTCCCTCTAATGTTTCCCTCTTGCAACCCACAAGCAGACCTGAATCGTAGCTATTTCTTCTTCTCTGCTGTTGCCTCTCTCCTGCTATAAAATCCCCTTTGCCAAAAAAACAACCGGTTTAAATTAGGGTCTGCTGACCAAGTGCACCTGGCGCTTAGTTCTGTGATAGAAGAAACATGTCCTACTCTTGCAATGCACCCATGGGGGCTTCATGCTGAAAGAATTCATGCTAAGAAGCCCATGCCTACGGCTCGCATCCATCCCTTGTCATGCAATGTACATGCTGCTCCTTTCCACATTGCCCTGGGAGGATGGGTTTTAAGCCTTGGAAAAGTAGAAGCTTGAGCACTCACAAGGTCTGATCTGAATCCTTGGATGAATAACCTTAGGGTAAAACGAAGTACTTGTTTTAGGAATGGTAGCTCTTAAAGGTGAGGCTAGTCTCTGTGCTTTTCTAGTGTATAGGTACCACTTTGAAAATGTCCTCCTTTACAAATTTCGCCATTTTTGATTTTTTATTTGTCAATAATATTTTGTGAATTAGACAAGTGTGTTCACTTTTCCTGACCTTCTAAGTATGTTTTGCTTGGATAAACTTTCCAAGCTGTTTCTTCTATATGTGTTAAAAACTTGTACAGGCATGCAGGAGACAGCCAGGTGATGTACAGAACGCTGAAAGGTTAAATGGCAGGTGTGCAAAACACTTCTGTAATTTGCAGAATATATGAGAGACAATGATACATTGTTCTTATTACAAGAAGGAAAGGAGAACAGAAAAATACTCTCACGATCCAGCTGTCTGTAATCTTACTGTGAGGATGACTCATCTGCATTCATTTTTCTAGTATTAAACTATTGAACATTTTTATTCTTTGTGATCCAGGCAATTGATGACTTTTATTCCTGCATGCTGATATGCTTTTCATTTTTCTCTCTCTGTTTCATACATCAATAAAGTCATCTAAATATAGCAACTTCAAGTGAAGCTGTGCTGCCAGGAGTTAATGGACAAGCACTGACATGACCAAAATTAGCTAAATGAGAATTGTTTTGCAGCACCTGAATCCTAAAGGACAGATGCTTACCAAAAAATAGGAGCAGAGTGTTTTTCCAATCGTGACCTTTAGCAAGATCCGGTTCAGAGAATCAACCAGCATGAATAAGGCACCATGAGGTGCTCTCCGAAGCTGATGACACAGGATGAGTTTGTACTGGTTGCTGAGGATCGCCTCTTGCTGTCATAGTGATGACAGGCACACAGGAGACAGGTTCCTGTAATGACTAACTGTGAGAGACCGAAAGAGTTAATGCGAAGTTGATGTCCCAAACATTGTGGCAAAGCAAGTTCTGTATAGCAATGATAAGCTGCAAGTGAGAAGTCGATTAACACAGGACCCGGAAGGCGTGCTGGAGGATGCACAATTCCAAGTTCTGCCAAGTAACGATGACTCACCATATCTGGCAAAAGGCCATACAGAGTTCATCTGAGGAAGGGGCTTGTGACCACCTGAAGACCACCCAAAAGACCTCTCGCCACCAACACCCCACAGTGGCGCCTGCGCAGAAAACCAAAAGCTACGTGACTGACATAATCAGGGAGGGTGGAAACAAGACTATAAAAGGACCCAACCCAAGGAGCCAGCGAGCGCCCATCGCCGAAGGATTGCCACATCCATCATCGTCATCGTGGGATCCAAGGGTGGTGATATCTCTCTCTCTCCTTTCTCTCTCTCTCTCTCCTTTTTCTTTTCCTCTCTTTCCTCTTCTAAACGTTTCAATAGAACCCATGTTGCCTACTGTTATGCTTTCCAAGTTCAGTTTGCTTCTACCTTAAATAAAATGTTTAATTGATCGTTTGGTGTCGTTTCACCTTAATTTAGCCCAAGTGAATTTCGAAACCTCTATGACCCCCGCCCCTGTTTGCCCAGTGCGGGTCGTAACACTAATATAATGTTTTTCTTTCTCAAAGCCTACCCTTGCAATACAATGAAGTTCCTTAACACAGAGAGTGCTTCGTGGGACTCGCACTGAGTGAAAATTTTCAGATGTGCCCAAGTGTTTGACAGGGGATAAGAGTGCATGTAAATCTGTAGCACACCCACTATCCTCTGGCAAGGTGGTTCACAGTTTAACTGTGCGCTTGTCAAAGGAGTAGCACTATCATCGGCAAAGTTTTCAGTACACTATTTACCTCCTTTCTCAAACATCTCTGAGTGCGCTGAACAGCACAGACTCCAGTCAGATGATTTTGCACTCTGTTGAAGACCCTTCTGCACTGTGAAAGCTGATCACTTCTTCCTACCCTCTGTTGTATACATGTCATTCAAGAGTTATGAATCAATGCACAGACCTTTCCTCCTAACCCAGGAGAGTTGGTTTTTTTTAAGAGCACCTGCAGATGCATCTCACTGAATGCCTCTTGGAAATCAATTCAAGTGGATGGAGTCTACCTGCACCAACCTTGTCCACACGCACGAAGAACTCCTGCAGAGGTGTGAGACATGACTGTGCTTTACAGGGCTGTGGTGACCTTTTGTTAATGTTTTGTATTTATTCCCTTACAAGCTGTAGAAAAAAATATGTAAATTAAGGATATTATTATACAGGTATATTCAGGAACAACATATTGTTTGCATTCTCTAATATGGTACATTGTGTTCACTAATTTGATTCCTCTGCTAGAGACTCTATTAACTTGACTGGCATAGATGTCATGTTTACTGTTTGGTAGTTCCTTAAATGCCCCCTATTACAATTATTTCTTCTCTCTTTGCATTTGTCTTTCTGCTAATTCAGTAGATGCATGCTTTCAGCCATTATGCCTCACTCCAAGGTTACAGAAAAGTTACAGGAAAATATTTTTTACTGTAGCCTCTCAACCGCCTGTGAAATGAATAATAAAGCCAGAGTCTGCCATTTATGATGAAGTCAACATGCCAAATCACAGCTTTTCGAAGTTCTTTTCTATAGAAAAATGACCATGTTGCCGTAGTATCAAAATTTCGACTGCAAATAGTAAACTGTCTTCTTTTAGCCAGACTGAATGGATGGTGCTAGACTCTTGCAGGTGGTGCAATTAGGCAAGAAAAGTCTGCTGTGAAAAAAGAGGGCCACTAGTGACTGAATGCATGCTCCAAATAAGAGATCATGTTGGGCACCAAATTGAAACCATGAATTTATTTTTATCACATGAACACTGCATACTATAAAGTACTGAACAATTCTGGGAGTAGGGGCAAGAAGTGAGAGAACCACAATCCTGTGTATACTTGTACTCGAGTTCAGCCAGAGTACTCGGGTACTGGTACTCGGGTTAAGCCAGAAGTGTGCTAAAGGTGGAAGAAATATGCTGTGCAAAGCGGACTGCAATGCAGTGTTTCAGATGATTTCCTGGAAATAGGTGATCCCCAGCAGAAGAAATGGCTTTGCATGCTTAGGCAAGTATTTGGGCCCTTACCCTGCTAGAGATAGGGATGGGCACATGATGGGGAGCAACACTATTTGTGTCTTAAAACTGGCAGCTGGAACTGCACTTTCAGAGGTGCTGACCCAGTTTCCATGGGTTTACTAAACTCTGAGAACAGCTATTGGACTGAGCTTGGAAGGGTGAAGGTGGAAGAATACCATACCTGGCTTAGGTAAGGGAAGGCACTGAGTTATCAGTGTTTTCAGTGCTGGGACAGTTTGGGGTTTGGGCAGAAGTACCATTGTGGACAACTGAGGAAGTTTCATGGAAGGAAAGCCTGACGTGCCTCCAGCTTTGATAAAGGCTGAACGGTAGCTTGTAGGATCACTGTACAGGCCTTTGATGCCTTCATTCTGCAAGTCCCATTTTAAAAGCCTCGGTCCTTGTTCAGATTATCTTGTAAGCCCTTTGTGCTTTGGTTTCTTTATAAAATGGGTAGAGTCATATGTATCATCATTGGTAATGTGGCTTGAAATGACTGTGGAAAAGGTGAATATGTTTATTCCAGGTGCCTGATGCTGGACTCAAAACAAGAGAGGCAAGTGAGACATGCCATAAAAAGGCAGAGCAGAAGCAGGAAATGCAGAATGCCACGGGACAGAAGTTACAAACACTCATAAAAGAGGAACTGGTTAAAATAAGCCTGAATTACGTCTCTCAGCCCTGAAATAAAAATCAAATAAGCTTTCAAAGTAACAGATTTTTATTCAAGATTGTGTGGAGATTTCTATGCTAGAGATCAGGAGTTGTGCAAGTGTTTCTTATCACTGTATGTAAGCAACCTGCAAGAACACAAACGCGTTAGATTAAACCTAAGCCCCATGTGCTCCATGGTAATCCACAGAATCACATTAATGGATGTGTTTATTACAGACTAGACACAGAGTGTGCACACAGCTTCGAGAGCTTTCTTCTGCTAAAGCATGAAGATATGCAAATGCTGTTACTTGGACTGTGCCTGGGGTTTAAGCTCGGTGGTCATGTTATCAAGAAATCAACAGTTTTATTGTGGTATGAAGAAAGATCTGTTTTAAAGGAAAGATTCTTATGGAGGAAGTATAATTAATCAGTGGCACAGTAATGAAAACCCTCCTTGAGTTAAAAAAACACCAAGAGTACCAATAGAGCTACTGGCCAGGTATAATTTAAAGAACAGTGTATCCTCTAAATGGAAAATACAGAGACCCTAGCAAAATGAAGTTAACTGTAGACATCTCTAGGCCAGCTCTACATTGGCTGTCTTGATCTGCTCACACAAAAAACTCTCTGACCTATTTCTCTTTTCTCTGCCTTTCCTCCTTACATGTTAGCAGAATTACCCTTCAGGATCATTTCTGACTAGGAGTGGTATGTCTACGCACTTCATCACAGTATGACTGGAAAACTTCACTCAGCAACTGAAGACATAAGTTTTTTCTCTGAAACGTGGAAGATTAAGCCTGTGGTTTCTGAAACACTTGGGCTTTTAGTCTGAAAATTTTCCTGCTCCTTTCGCTTATAGAGACGAAGCCCAACATATACAGGCCGTCTCTTAAAAAAGGAAGAAGTTGTGCAGGGTGTATCTCCCACTGAGATATGACTTTGGAAGAACAAAACAGTGTCCTCCCGTCGCACAACCTGGTGCAGCTCACGAGGCAAGGGAGAGGTGTGACGCAGCAGGCTGTGAGACCTGGCGCAACACAACGCGGCACAGGCAGTCAGACCTCTCTACCAGAAGCGGGGGCCCAGGAACACCTGCCTGCTTTCCAGCTGTAGGAAAGAGCAAACTCCCCCCATTGCAGCATGAGAGGCAGAAAGCATGAAAATGCTGGGTTCTGGAAAAAACATGCAGAGCCCAAGGAGGCATTTCAGGGCCAGGGACATTGCCCACCATCTCCCCTGCCCTTTCCCCTCCCGCGGCTCCCTCCCAAGCTTGGTGGCCCCTCTCCCTGGTGGGGCGCAGAGGAGAACCGCAGGGGCCTCCCCGCGGGGCCTGGAGGAGCTTGCCCTGAGGGGCAGCACCGAGAGGAGCCTCTTGGCCCTTCCCAGCCAGCTTCGTGTTCTCTCTGTGGAAACACTGAGCCGTTTCTTGTCGGCAAATAGCACCCAGCACCCACACGCTGTACCCTGCCATCGGTCTTCTCGGTACAGGATTAGAGCCCCATATAAAATCATACACATATATATGTGTGTATGTGTATAAATGTGTACTCTAAATACGTATATACAATTAAATACGTACAGCCATGCATACACACGACCAGTAAGGTATACCACAGCCCCACACGGCTGCGGGGGCTCCGGAGCGCCCACTCTAACGGCCGCCCGCTCCAACGGCCGCCGGGTGGGGCCGTGCGCGAGCCCCGCCCACCGGGCGGCTCTCGGCGGCGGGGGCGGGGCGCGCTCGGTGTGAGTTGTCCCTCGGAGGCCGCCGTGGCGGTCAGGTGAGCGGCGTCACATGACGGCGGTGGCTGCGGAGCCGTAGCGGAGGGCGGCGGAGCGCAGCGGCGGGGGCCTTCGGGTGCGCGGACTCCCCGGGCCTGCCGAGGGGCGGCCGCAGCCTTCTCCCTGCCACGGCCCTCACCCGCCGGCGTGCCCGTGGGGTGAGTGAGAGCTGCCCCGGGCCCTGCCTGCCACGGGGACGGGCGGGTGGGGGGTCCCGGCGTGGGGGCGTGCCGCCACACGGCCTCTCACGGGGGCCCTGGCGGGCCCGGGGGCGGCGCGAAGGGCTCCTCCTGGCGCCGCGGCTTCCCGGAGGGTTTGGGCTCCGCCGGGCCCCTCAGGAGGCGGCCGTGTCTGTGAGCTGGTGCAGGGAGTGGCAGGACAGGGGCCAAGTGCCTTCCTCCCCTCCTTTCCGTCCCAGGCGCCTCTCGGCTTCTTCGACTTACCCGTGTAGCTTGCATGCTCCTGAAACCGCTGTTACCGACCCTGCCCTCCTCTGCGGCTGGAGGAGCATTTAAATGGCTCCGTCTGGGTCGCGTGAGAGCTAGGAAGCGCTCAGTGGTCGTTGAAGGACGTGGTGAATGGTCTTCGTGGGTGTCTGCTCACAGAAGTAGTTTCAAAGGGAGGACAGTTCTGCTGCTCCATTTTTTTCAGGGTAGTTCCTTTTTTTGCTGTTGTTAGAATCGTATTTTCATTCAGCTCTGCAAACGAGGTATACTTGTTAGGGATGGGGCAGAATGTGCCGGTTTGCTCTTGCTGGCTTTTGTAAAGGGAGCCAAAAAGTCCAGAAACAGGCTGCGTGGAGAGGCGTGATGCAGTTTATGTTGTAAGGAATTCCTGCTCTGGCTGGGTTTCAAGCCTCTGCAAATACACGTCTTGTTTTGGCATCAAAGTCAGGTGGAGATTAAACCATAAAGGAAGGAGAAAGGAGAAGTGGTGAAGGTCACTGTCTATGGTAATGTAGTATGTCCTGAAGAAGAGCTTCTGTTCGTATTTATTTTTCAGTTTGCTTTCTGGACAGCGATGATTTGAATTTTCTTGTTAGTTCATGTAACATGGTTTTTAATTTATATAACTTGTGTGTCTTTTCTGAAGTTGTAGTTCATGTGTTTCTAATGTCTAAATACTCCTAGACAAGTACCTGAACTAAATTAGTCCTAATATATTGAGGGGGGCGGGAAGTGTGTACTGAATTTTGAACCTTATCATCAGTCCTGATTTGGAAGGAAGACAGCTTCTGTTATCTGTAGGGCTACTTGGACATTGCAGAAAAGTAGTCTTTATTCAAATAACTTAATTTGATTGCTTGAAAATTTACAGCACTGGGAGTTATTTAGTAATGGTATATATCTTTGATTTTAGCAAACTTGTGATTGGTTACATTTTAGTGTGTAGGTACAGCTTATTTTTGTTTGTTTCAGGGAAGTCACATTTTAGATGCTGTGTAAAACTTTGATTTCTCAGAAAGTACTGAGTGTGATTTTAGGGAATGGGACACCTGAAAACAGATTTTCCTTTTTTTGCTTTAAAATATTAGACAGATACTCTGCTCTTTAATGCTTTAATAAGAGGTCTCAAATCTGACTTGCATTTCTAGGTACATTTTAATTATCAGTTAAGATGGATATCCGAGGTGCTGTAGATGCTGCTGTCCCAACAAACATCATTGCTGCCAAAGCTGCTGAAGTTCGGGCAAACAAAGTAAACTGGCAGTCGTATCTCCAGTAAGTAAAAACTTTCCACAATTTTTTTTCTTTCTTTTCCTTCCCTCTTAAGTGTTAGACTTTTTGGGATTTTGGGTTACATTGGAACGTTAGGTTACAGTGAGGAATATTCTGTCTTGGTCACATGAAAATAGTTGGAAAAAGTCTACATTAAATGGAAATGGTTGGGGAAAATTTTCTTACGACATTACAAGAAAAGGAATTCTACTTCTGTGAATTGAATGCTGTAATAACAAATAATATAAGCTTGCACAAATGTGTAGTAAAACTGTCCATTTCCTTCTCCTTATCATTCAAACACCATTCTCAATTTTATCCTTATTGGATGAGTACTGATGTAAGAGAAGTTTACAGTAAGAGTCRTCTTATATGTAGGTATGTTATCTCTATTGCTGAAGTGCCTTATATGTGAATACAAATTGTACTAGCAAAACTGGACTGGTAGACCAGGAAAATATGCTGTACCTCAACTAAAGGAAGAATAGTGCTGGAGAGCAATTGAAACAAGTAAATCGGGGAGTACACCTAAACAAATACTTCAGTATGGGGAGAGCTGTGCTGCCATTTCAGATAAGCTCAGAGTTTACTTTGTAAGGTATATAATGGCACTGGGAGTAGCGAGAGAAATATTGTCCAGAGAACATATAGGGACAAGCTGAGGAAAATAGATTTGTGCATGAGGTAGGGAACAGGGAGAAAAAACAGACTTTTACTAGTCCTCTGTACTCTGAAGTGAAATGCAAGATTCTTGCATCCCTGCATTCCTTATGACAGGTACTTATGAAGAATATTGGCAAAGTGTAAATTAGTAGTATCTCTTGAGGGTCCACGTATAATAGTGAATTACTTCAGTGTTCGTTGCTTTGTAACTGAAGTAGCAGAAATCTTGATGATTGTAGAGGTACAAGCCATGCTGATGATGCTTTGTGATTATCAACATTACACCRCTTTGCATAACGTAGGTTTTTTTCAGATAGCTGTGGTATATAAATATATGCTATATATTAAAATAAGGTTGCAAAACTGTACACATGCAAGCTGAGAAATGCTAACGTGGTAGAATCTTATTAATGACTACCTGCTTTGCCCTGTGCATGTAGCTCAGTCTTGCGTATTCCATTCATTCAGTTGTGTTATTTTTTTCTCTTTGTGATTGTGTATCTGCATGGTAAGCTGGATTAAGGAACTGATCTGCTGAGGAAACTTCCTTTTTGTAGGCTACTTTTTCAGATGTATCAGTTCCTTGTTCAGTTTGCAGTGTGACATTACAATGGCTTTGGAGGTGAAAAAGCGAGGTTGGTGTGGTAACTTGACAGTGGTAGCTACSAAGTATTTTTCAAACAATCTAAATGGCTTTTGCTGTTACTGTGTGCCTTGTTATCCATCTGAGAGGAAGTGTGTCCTGGGGAAGCCTGGGCAGCTGTTCCTGTGCTGTCCTAGTAGCAAGTGAACAGCTAGTTCGCAGTTATTTGGGATGAAAGTGGGAGTACAATTGTTCACTGTCAATCTAAGTGAATATGGGATATTCTTTTTCACTGCGTCTCTAGTGGTTCAGACTATAAAGCTGGTGAGATTCATCTGTTGCATTTGTTAGTATAGGGGATGGTTCTGTTTGGCAAGGAGTTGTATTTTGAATACATATGTAGTATTAATTACTTGACTGTGCTTTATGTGGTCTACCATTTATAATTTGCCTTCATTCTTGGGGTTCTCTGTCTCTGGTGCCGAGTAAGGATGGGGGACTTTTGTTTATTTATCTGTCAGCAAATGTCTATGTAACTTCTTTTGACCAGGAGGCAGGCTGATGGTTCTTTTTCGGATTCTAGATGTAGAATTTGACTTTGTTTTGTTCTGGAATCCATGAAAAAAGAATATACTAGTTATTTCCTCTCTTTGATGGATTAGCCAGGTTTTGGAGGTTTCTATCTGGCTAGTGTTTGTGATCCTATTGTGAGACTGTTCAATGCCTGGTGCCCTCTGTCTGTCAATGACAGTGTGTCCTGTTTATTATTGCTCTGAAATAAATGTAATCTTTGTCTTGTATTTACTGATAACAGCCTGGCTGTCTGGCTAAGGTAGCTTCAAGGATGAACTTAAGTGGTGCCAGAGGGATTGTGGAGCATCATGAAGGTAACTGTAGTTCCTTGGCTGAGGAGTTTGCTTATCATTAGTTATTGGAAAATATCAGCAGAACTTTTGGTGCTTCTAAAGAGGAAATAAAATTATACCTGTTTTTGTACATGTCCCTTTTACAATGGACAGGTTTGGACGTGATGGTGTCTTTGAGGATTTGTTGAAAAGTCAGTGCAGCTATATTGACTCATTTCTGGAATGAAGCACATTATTGAGTGAAAACTGCTTGCTTCTGATGCACCTGTTAGAGACAGGTCAGAGTGGTTTGTTCTGGTCTATAGAGTAGAAGGAAGAAGGGGTGCTGGTGATTTTGACGGACACTTCTCTTGCTTTCTTTTGAGCTCCTGTTCTGGCAGTCTGTGCATTTAGTGTGGTAAGCTTGCATATAAATATATGGAGGCRTACTTCAAGTCTTCAGATGTTTTTACATTAGAGGAAAGATTTTTGTTTGTTTTCTCTAAGTTAACACATCAACTCAGGCATGACATAATTTGTGTTCGTTAAACTACAGGTAGTATTTATGTAGTTGGAGTTAAAGAACTTCACAAGAAATTCTGATGAAGTTTTTTGTTTTTTGTTGTGGGTTTTTTGTTTTTTGTTTTTTTTTTTTTTTAATCTGGCTGTGACAGTTGTATGTGTATAAAGAGATTGTATCAGTCGCAACAGCATTGGAGTCTGGGTCACACAGGAACGCATTCTGAAGTTCTTTTCTGCTTTCTCTGTTCTTCAGTGGAAAAGTAAAATGGCTTACTAATAGTTGGTCAGACTCTAGTAGCCTGACTTCTCTTGTAGAGTCAGTTCAAGCTAAAGATTAACTGGCATATTGTTTATTCCATCTCTGAAGGTTATAGCTGTAAATTAAATGTCAAACTACGCTAACACACAACTGCTGACTTTTGATGTTTTTTGTGTATACTGTTGGCACAAAAGTGAAATATTTAGGTATGACAACTGTACATATTGCCGGTTTGCCACTGTGTTCACTGCTCACTTCAAAATCAGGCTGTAGAAAAAGGTGTGTGTGGGGGTTTTTTTGTTTTGTTTTGTTTTTTTGTTTGTTTGTTTGTTTGTTTTGGGGTTTTTTTTGTTTGTTTTGTGTTTGGGTGTTGTTTTTTTTTTTTGTTGTTTTTTTTTTTTTTTTTTTAATGCTAAAATTTACACTTACTTTGTGTTGAATTCCAGCTAGGGTCTGCGTCTGAGGGAGAAGAAAGTAGCAAAACTTGGAACAGTGGAAGGTGATGTGTAGGTCTGCCTACCTTCTGGAAACTAAATGTAGCTGAGGCCATTAGTTCTGTACAGGCTTTCCTGCCGTTGGATCTTGAGACTTGTAGTAGTTTGGAAGTGTTGATGCCCTCTGCTAGTTGAAAACACTGTGTGGTGAGTCGCTGTTGTGTACTGTGTGGTTGCTTTCATCATTTGCCTCAGGGTGTCAGAATGCTTTTGGAGGGTGTGTTAGCTTGCTTGAAGCAAGTTTGGTTTTGCTTTCTAAGGGTAGTAAATGAGTTCTGTGGAAAAGTGAACTTGTTTCAGAGTTTAACTTGCATCTTACTTCACTGTAGGTTTTCTAGGTGTACAGCATTTGACAATATTTAATGCATGTTTAATCAGGTGAGACACCTGATGGCTAATTTGTACTTGGCTTCCCATGTGACTTCAAATACTTGACATATATGTTTGTGAATTCTGATGTTAAAATATCTATTTTAGTTTCCTGGGAGTGGGGGAACCTTCTAAAGTGGGTTAAATATCTTGGACTTTAAAAGAAAATCTTATCTTAGAAGAAAGATAGAAGATTCCTAACTTGTAGTATRTGTGGTGTTTTGTGTCGTTTTTGTTTTGTTTTTGTTTGTGTGGGGTTTTGTTTGTTTGTTTTAAATTTGGTCCAGTCTTGTCGAGTACATTCAGCCTGTTTTACTGTTTTAATTTTGTAATGTTAAAACTGTTGAGCAGTTGGATCGAACGAATGTCCTTTAGGTACATGCAAAGTACTGTAGATAACTGGATAAAAGAAATTATGCCTTGACGTGATGGCTTCATATGAGCTTCGTATTTGCTGCGGATGTAGTCAAAAGTTGTTTGTTGTGGTTTGTTGGTTTTTTGTTGTTTTTGTTTTTTGTTTTTTTAGTACACCACCACCCCCACCCCCCAAATTAAAAAACAAACCAAAAAAAACCCCTAACCTCCAGAATGACTTCTGTTAAATCATTCAAACAAAAAAAGGAACAAGAGCTGCTGGAGGAAACGCATAATAAAAAGAAGGAATCACAAGTTTCTGAATCATCTTGAGAGACCAAGAGGTTTTAAAAATGGTGGTCTTACAAATTCATACTTTCTAAATCTTACACAGCTTCAGTTTACTCTCCTGTAGCTAGTGCTCTCAAAGGCAGGCCTTAGTATCTCAAGCACAGAGCTTTAAAACGTGGTTACAGGACTCCTGGTCTAAACCTGATATACCCAGACAGCTGAAGCTCAGTCAAAGTGACTTTTATCTGTTGATGAAAGACTGTGTAGACACATCCTGGAAAATAAGAAATTAAATGGCTGTTAGGAAGAGGGATGGAGGGAAGTTTTGGTTACTTGCATTGTTTGCTTAAAGGTGCTGGGAAATTCCTGTCTCTTTCAAGAGGGGGTGAGGAAAACGTGGTAATAGCATCATGGTAGCTGGTACCCAGCGGTCTGAGGCTGCTCTGCATTTTTCATGGGTTTTTTTGCACTGGGTGCTCCGGTTTACTAAATAATCAGTTAATTCAATTTTAAAATGAGATTAATGGAAATGAATGCATTTGAAATTACTAGAACTATTAATCAGATGTATGAGATCCCTGATAAAATATTAACAACTTGTTTACAAAGCTGTCAAATCCCTTGAACTGTTTTGTATGGGTTGGAAAGTGTCTTTTTGAATGGCACTTACAAAGCAATAAAGAGTAAACCCTAACTTCTTTTCCTGTCAAGGCAACATCAATCCCCACACCATTCCCCCCCCCCCCCGTGGTCTAATGTAGGATGAAAGCAAAAGCTTGAAAGCTTTTTTCCTTGACAGTTGGCAGATCTCTTCTAATAGCCTAATGGCTATAAAGAAGCATCTTTCTTCCTGGGCTGAGGCTTTTTCAAGCATTAAAGCTAAAAATTAAGGGTTCACCTTATGTCATCTTTGAAGTGTTTCCTAGATGGCAATACTCTTATAAACAAGCAGCTCATCTGGTTACTTTATATCAGTATCATCCAGGAGTCCCTGTCTTGGCCAGCATTGATTGAAACATGAGAGGTTTCTAGTTATGGGTCATTAAGTCCAGTATTTGTGGCAAATCAATTGTCCTCATCTTTCAACAACTACTCAAATCCATCCTTAATAGGCAGGAAAGAACACAAGTCAATCTAAAAGGCATGTGGTAGCAGCATGGTCACCATTGGCTAATTACTTTTTTCATCTATAATTAGTTACGTTTTAGTAGAAACTAGTTGCGGACTACCACTGGCTTTATGAATCTTCCATCTAGTAAGTCTTAATTGCCTTTCCTCAGTGCATATGAGGATATTTCTTACAAAGCAGCTAGAATACAGGAATGGTGCATATGGTACTGGACTACTTATGTTCTTTCTTTGCTTGAAAAGTAAATAGGTAAAAGATGGCTCTGTGATGAAGCCATTCTCAAGACATAACCATTTAAATAAGAGGAAAGACAAGAACACAGTGTAGGTCTTACTTATGTTTCTGTGTTTCAAGAATCCAGGTGAGCCAATTAAAAAAAAAAAAAAAAGTTAACATTTCCTGTAAGTTTACAAGGATTTTAATGGAACCTCTAGTCATGGAACATCTGGAAACTGACTCGGAATGTGGAAAAGATGGATTAAAAGAATCTGTGCTACGTAGCTTTGCAAAGTGGAAGAGGCATTTGACTCAGTGGAAATGTAAGAGGAGATGAATCTTGGAAATAACTGTAACAGAGCAATGTCTAATACTTTCATGCCCTGTGACTTTTATATTGATGATGATATGCACCATTTTCTTCTTTCCTGAAGCACTCCTGGTATTAACTGGTAAAGGTAGTCACCTATTAAAGTCTTGAATATTTTCAGGACTACTTGATTTAAAATTAGTTTTCTCACCTGAAGAGTACCTGACTGTACTATTTTGACAAGTTTGTTATTTTTTGTGATGGTAAGTTTTGTATTATAACAAAAACCCAGCAATATTCTGCCAGATCTTCAGCTGAGTCAACAGCTTTCTGAAATAGCACTGATGATGGCAGTAACCCCTTGAATATTAAGTTAAAGAGAAGATCAAGCAGAGATCTGTTAGCTTATAGGTGTCAGCAGTTTACTATGTCAAGCTCCCTTGCCATGTGTTTGGATGAGCTTGCATGCATGTCAGTTTTTAAACTACCAGGAAAAGCCGAAATATCTTAATTAGTGAAAGCTAAAAATACATTAGGAACCAAGTCCTCTGTACTCCTTAAAATTCTCTTTAGTGCAAAATTCTCTTCAGTTAAGGGCAAACTTAAAATAACAATTCATTTTATTTTTCAGCACTTATTTCAGGTTGGATTAGACTATTATTCATGTTATGTATTATAATTTTGGCATAATGTGCTAGCTGTGTGTACTTCAGTTCTTACAACCATTTCCACTGACTATTGCGTTCAGCCTGTGGAAGTTTAAGAATTATTTGGAGAATGCTGTTGAGCAGAGGTGATGCATAGGGAAGGTTTTAGAGAGATTATTCTGTCATTAGTTTTAAATTATTTGTACGAGACTTTTTGCAGAAAGGAGCTCTTTACATTCTACTGTGGGATATAGGATTGGTAAAGTGATACTGTTGAGATATCAAGTTGAAGAAAATAAGGTTTGTTTGGTGGGTTGACCTTGGCTGGCTGCCAGCTGCCCACCAGGCCGCTCTATTACTCCTCCTCCATCAAAAGGACAGGGGAAGAAATACGACAAAAAGTTCGTGGGTTGAGATAAGGACAGGGAAATCGCTCACCAATTACCATCACGGGCAAAACAGACTCTACTTGAGGAAATTAAATGAATTTATTGCCAATTAAACACAGTAGGATAATGAGAAATAAGAACAAATTTAAAAAGCACTTTCCCCCCACCCCTCCCTTCTTCCCAGGCTCAACTTCACTCCCGACTTCTCTACCTCCTCACCCTGACTGGTGCAGGGGGACAGGGAATGGGGGTTGTCGTCAGTTCATAATGCTTCGTTTCTGCTACTCCTTCCTTCTCATGCTCTTCCCCTGTTCCAGCACAGGGTCCCGCCCACAGGTTACAGTCCTTCACGAACTGCTCCAGCATGGATCCTTTCCACAGGGTGCCGTCCTTCAGGAACAGACTGCTCCAATGTGGGCCCCCCATGGGGTCACAAGTCCTGCCAACAAACCTGCTCCAGCATGGGTTCCTCTCTCCATGGGTCCACAGGTCCTGCCAGGAGCCTGCTCCAGCACGGGCTTCCCACAGGGTCACAGCCTCCTTCGGGCATCCACCTGCTCYGGCGTGGGGTCCTCCACGGGCTGCAGGTGGATATCTGCTCCACCATTAACCTCCATGGGCTGCAGGGGGACAGCCTGCCTCACCATGGTCTTCACCAGGGGCTGCAGGGGAATCTCTGCTCCGGCGCCTGGAGCACCTCCTCGCCCTCCTTCTTCTCTGACCTTGGTGTCTGCAGAGTTGTTTCTTTCACGTATTCTCACTCCTTTCTCCTGGCTGCTGTTGCACAGCAGTTTTTCTCCCTTCTTAAATATGTTATCCCAGAGGTGCTACCACCGTCGTTGAGTGGCTCAGCTTTGGCCAGTAGTGGGTCCATTCTGGAGCCGGCTGGAACTGGCTCTGTCTGACATGGGGGCCGCTTCTGCTGTCTTCTCATAGAAGCTGCCTCTGCACCCCCCTGCTATGCAAGTTTTGCCACGTAAATGGTTTGTGTTGCTTATGGTTTCATATTTTGCTTTTCAGAGGGCAGATGATTTCGGGTGAAGACTGTGAATTCATTCAAAGATTTGAACAGAAAAGAAATCCAGAAGAAAAACAGGAGTTGTTGCAAACAGAAGGCAATCAAGTAACTTTCCTTTCTTTTAATAATCTAACTTTTGGGGAGGAGGATGGAAGGAAATTTTTGTACCAACTCTTACTTTACTGTTGGCTGTATACAGTTAAGATGTTTTGGAAGAAGTATAAAACTTGCTATTATGATTCCTTTTTTTTTTTTTTTTTTCCCCTAGATATAGGTTGGACATTCTTTTAAAAACCTATTAAATAATTATTAAATGTCATCTGACTGACTCTSTTGTGGGACAAGCAAGCTCAAGTCTTTCCTCATCCCAGTTTACTTAATCATGCACACTTGTACTTGAGTCACTTTTTTTTTTTGAGCTTTTTTCCTTGTAGTTTATTGATGAGAGCTACTGCCAGTGAGATTTCTGCTTAGCTAGCTGAACAATTATAATGTAGTTCCAGCAATAGAGCCCACGGACTACTAAGGTGGATTCAGTTATTTAAACACAGGTGTCATTTTAGGCACTGTAAGATATGAGACATTTGCATTCGACAGAGCTGATATAAGATTGATAGGTGACCCATGCCATTTGGCTTATGGAGTCCAGGCAAGATGTCCAAAGACACTTTAATGATATTTCAAGCAGTAGAATCTCAGCCTTGAAGCCTGAGGTTCTAGCAGACAGTGTCAGACATCAAGAGGATTGGGTGAGGCAGAGGGAAGAGTAGGAGATGCACTCAAGACACAAAAGTTTCCAGCCCTTTTTTCTACTTTAATTTTAGGCTGTTCTGTTTTTTTTTGTTTCCCCAAATTGTATTGTGTGACTGCTATGTAATGGACCATAATTTGCATAGTGACAAAAGCATATATGGTGAACATTATATGCCACTACATAATTACAGTGTAGTAGTTCAGAGTTCCGTTTTTCTTTCAGTTTTAGTTGAAYGTGGTGAAAGGGAAAGAGTAAGTGTAAAAAGTAGTGTTGGGACTGTTCCAGCCTATTATATCTGTTCCTGAAATTGTAGAGTAGAGTTGTTCAGGAGGCAGAAAACAGCTCAAATATGAACAAAGATTTGTCTACAAGGTATAGTAAGTGAAGAGGTAAGAGTGATCTTTCCTCCCTCCCATTCACGTTGCTGAAACTTTCTTATACTGTGTCTAAGTTTGTTGCTGTTTTGTCAATTTACTTAGTTCTCCTCACTGCCATAAAAAAAGACACTGATGGAGATTTTTCTAATCAGTCTTTCAACAAAGCACCTTGCTGACTTTCACTGGCGAGTACTTGTTATTTCATTTAAAAGCCATAAAACAATTCGTAAAAGGTAATGATCAATGTGACAGAAAATTTTCTTTGTAATATAATGTCAAATGTATTCATCTGTTATTGCAATTGAATAAGATGTTGGGATGCTCAATGCTTATGTAAGACTTAACTGTGAATTAATGAGGTCCTGTTTTACATTACCAAAAGGAATGAAAATAATTGCTAATATTAATTTTAATGTCTCTTTTATTTTTCTAGTGTGCTAAAACATTTATAAACTTGATGACTCATATCTCCAAGGAACAGACGGTTCAGTACATTCTGACTATGGTTGATGATATGCTGCAAGTAGGTCAATAACCTGTCTTATTTTTAAGTCTTTAAATGCATGCTTGAATGTTTCCTTAGCCTAATTCAGGTCTCTTCAGGTGTTTTTCATACTGTATTAAAAATATTCTTTTAAATTTTTAGATCTTGTCTTCAGAATTAAGATGTTAGGATGAAATGGGTAACTTAGTCTTATATATGTATGTTCATATTCTGGAAATAAAACATACCTGTATGCTTGTCTGTTGTCTCTCAACCATGTTTGATGCAAAACTTGGATGTTAAGGGATGATTTGTGACCTCAGCCCTTTCCTGTTGTGTAGATAGGATATGACTTCTAACTTGAAGTTGTTGAAGCTTTTCCCACGAAGGTGTTAATTTGGCCACCCTCAGCAAGAAGGTGTAGTTTCTGCAGCTTCAGGTTTCCAACGCAAGTTAGACTGTTTAGGACAACATGTTCTGAAATTCTCCATGGTTTAATTATAAAACAGGAACTTTTGATTCAATGAAATATGTAGTTCTTTGTAGCTATGGGATACAGTGACTTATAAGAGTAGGCTATTAAATTTAGTGTCAGGACTGCTGTGCTGACCTGGACGAGTCAAGAGGAGACCTTACTCAATCAGATAATCCTGCTTCTGCATTTCTTCGCTCTCTAGTAGACTACGAGAAAGTGCTTAGAGTGATGATGTAACAAGATGGGTTGAGTTGTACAAAGTTTTCTCCTGGTATTACCATAGAATATCTGGCTGTTTGACAGTTTTTCTCTTCTGCTGTTTTATGTTATATTTAATACAAGATTACAATGAAATGTGTCTAGTGATAACTTAACGGTTTAGGGCATTGCCCTAGGAGGTGAACCATGTGAGTTCTAATTCCAGCTCTGAGTATTCAGTATTGTCAACAGGCAAGTTGAAAAGTGTGAACCTCRCCACAATACATATAAGATGGTGATTATGGTGTTCTTTCAGGTGCCTGTCTGCACATTAGAGCCCTGAGTGAGTGTCCTGACTGCTAGAATAATAGCTGGTGGTGGTGGCGGCAGTTTATTCGTGCTCATCTGCAGCTTTGTCACCCTGACCCTCTTCCTCTTTTCTTTAGATTTACTTTTTCTCAAGTGTGACACAAACATCAAGAAGTAGAGAAGACAAAAGGGAGCCTCAGTGTCATTCCTTGATTAGGACACTGAGTTGGGAGTACCTTGTTTTGGTTTATGCATTTGATGACAAACTTTGTCTTAGTGTGTGAGAACTCTGTTTTATTATGGCTACTTTTGTGAGGAATGGGTCTCGTTTTCTGTGTGAGGCACAGAATCATAGAATCATTAAGGTTGGAAAAGACCTCCAAGATCATCGAGTCCAACCGTCAACCCAACACCACCATGCCCACTAAACCATGTCCCTAAGTGCCTCATCTACACGTCTTTTAAATACTKCCAGGGATGGTGACTCCACCACTTCGCTGGGCAGCCTGTTCCAATGCTTAACCACTCTTTCAGTAAAGAAATTTTTCCTAATGTCCAATYTAAACCTCCCCTGGCGCAACCTGAAGCCATTTCCTCTCGTCCTATCGCTAGTTGCTTGGCAGAAGAGACCAACACCCACCTCRCTGCAACCTCCTTTCAGGTAGCTGTAGAGCACGATAAGGTCTCCCCTGAGCCTCCTCCTCTCCAGGCTAAACAGTCCCAGTTCCCTCAGCCGCTCCTTGTAAGACTTGCTCTCCAGACCCTTCACCAGCTTCGTTGCCCTCCTCTGGACACTCTCCAGCACCTCAATGTCCTTCTTGTAGTGAGGGGCCCAAAACTGAACACAGTATTCGAGGTGCGGCCTCACCAGCGCCGAGTATAGGGGTACGATCACCTCCCTGCTCCTGCTGGCCACACTATTTCTGATACAGGCCAGGATGCTGTTGGCCTTCTTGGCCACCTGGGCACACTGCCGGCTCATATTCAGCYRGCTGTCAACCAGCACCCCCAGGTCCTTTTCCKMCAGGCAGCTTTCCARCCACTSTTCCCSCAGCCTGTAGCGTTGCATGGGGTTGTTGTGGCCAAAGTGCAGGACCCGGTGCATGTCGGTGGCCGCAGAAGTAATCATTTCACTTGCCCTTCTTTGGAACTTTTTGTGAGTGTTAGTAGGTCTTGTTTTGCCTATGTGCTTTGACGTTAGCACATAGCCTATAGCTACAGTATGTGATAGTTGATATCATCTCCTGTGCTGTGGAATTAATGCCCCACAGGTGAAGGCTTTCACTGGCCCACTCTAGAATGTTTGCATTAGTTCTAGGTAGTCACAGAAAGTAGTTTTGAGTGATCTCTTATTTGCCCTATTGGTTCTGTCATATGTGTCTAGTTGAACACGTTTTCTTGACTTTATGGTCATGCACTGACATTTCTGTATTCAGGGCCTTTCCCTGCCACAGAAKTGGTATATGTGGAATTCTTAATGTTAAACATAATGACTTTAAATTGTCCAGGCTTTATAGTGATACAGGAGAATAGAGATGTTGGTGCACAGTATATATTTGCTTTTGTTTGAAATTGGATGCCTTTTTCACTTTAGAAATTCTGCTTCGGTGTCTGAAAGGCTGGCTTTTGCAGTGCTCTGTGTGATGTCATTATTCAGGGATATCTTGCTGCTGGCAAAGAGGGGTTGTGTGCAGGCGTCCGCATGGCATCATCCCAGGGCTTCCTAACGCTCCATGCCTCCACTAGGCAAGGCTGAAACAGGACTTCTATTTTCTTTTGGTCATGTTCAGATGGTAGAASATACTGTCAGTGATGCCTTATGGACCCTTGGTTGCACATTTTCAACGTTTAAGATTCTTGTCAGAAAGCAGCATATTGGCCATTGACTCTGTGACTGTGAGTTTAGTGCAGGGTCTCTGCAGACTGCATGAACAGAGGAATCCACAGTAGCAGATATGAAGTCTCCTGTCTTTGCCCGAGTAGTCTTAATTCAGTACACGCAAAGATTTTAAGCGACAAATGGCCTGTCATGGTGCCACTGACTCTTTCAGTAAAATTGTTTTGAGCAAGGATGTTCACTGCAGTTTCATGAGACAAACAAATAGTATTTGCAAGCTACCTTTGATAGCTGAAACTTCTAGAAACTATGGTAGGTAACAATATCCAGCTTTTGTCTGTGTTGATAATGACTGCCTGTGGTGGTTCTATCATCTTTCTATGCTTTTCTTGTGAGGTTGTAAAAATCATATCAACTGTGTTTTGCGCACATCAAAAGCCTACCTGGGTGTCTAGGATTGTTCCAGCAGTTCTACTTATGGGTTTGATCATCGTTCTAAGAAAGATTTCTTTTGGAGGCTGTCAGAAGTGAAATTAATGTGGTGATTGCCTTATAAGAATATCACCGTTCTGCTTACTTCTGAAGGTGGAGAGTGTTAGCATACTGGAATCCCTGAGGAAACATTTCTTATTCTATTCATACGATAAATACTTGGAACAATTTCTCTGGATTAGTGACCCCGTCACACTGCACAGTCTGTTACTTGAAGTCTTTAAGAACCTGCACCAACTACAGTAGCAGTACCATCCAAGTGAGCTTCATTATGCTTCTTCAGAAATGACAGATGCTAAATTATTCAACTGTTGATGTGAGAGCTTCAGGATTTCCATTTTATCAGTGTAGTCAGTAGCTGCCTAGGAAGGTGCAGCACTACATATTTCAGGGCCGTAGGCAGTTCTCCACTCCTTCCCTCCTGTCTTTACCCTGCACCTTAACAGCAAACCAGACTAGTCTTCTGATTGACAGCGTGTTGAAGTTATTTAAGCTTTTCTGTTTCCAGACCTGTCTGTCTCCTCCTTAGTTATGTTGTAAACTGAACTCACTGATCTAGTTATTTTTGACATTTTAACTAGACTCTGTGTAGCACAAGTGTAGATGCTAACAGCAATTTATTTGATCAAACTGCCATTTTTCATCAAACTAGCCCTCGCAGAGCGAAGGCTCTCCACTAAGGCACTGTGTTCCTGAGATCTTACTTTTTTTTATTTCATAGTTTGAACAACAAATTTTGTGATGGTTTTTGAGTGCTTTTTGACACATGCCATATAGACCATTAATCACTGTAAGGGTTATGACTGTCAGATAACTATTGACACCTGACCTTCCCCAGTCAGCATTCAGGACAGCGATTTGCAGCCCATATGGTCCAGTAACTTTGATACTTTCAGTGAAGGGTTGGTTGCAACTTTGATGCTTAGTGAGATGCCAGTGTTTGGATCATGGATACATTCAGGTCATCTTGTGCTCAATGGATTGTATTCCAACAAGCAGGCTTGCCTAGTTGATTCTTGGTCCACAGAATTAATAATAGGGTGCTGAATTGATGGAGGAAAGCCCTTCGGCTAGGGGAGTTTGAAAATTAAATTCATTGGATAGTGGAGACTGAGCTACTGTTCTCATGCGAGTTTCCCAATTACAGCATTTCAAACAGTTTTGCCTTCCTTGATAGGAGTTGTATACTTCGTTGTAGTAGCTGGACTTCAATGGGRAGCCATCTCTTTAGAATGAAAGCTTACTATCCACCAGGCTAGAAAATATATGGAAATGCTGGGGAAAAGCAAGAATCCAGGTATTTGATTTTCTGGAAGACTGTCTATATTCTAGGCTATTAGGAAATAGCAGAGCTCCTCTTTCTCCTTCAGGTTTGCAAGGCCGCTTCTCTGGTCTGCTTTAAGGAGAACCATAATAGCTGCTTTTCATGGTGGTTATTAGGTGAAATGCTTGAAGAAACTGTGCACGGTGCCCAGGTTCAGGTACTTGTGGTCTTTTGTGGTTCAGCCTAGAAGCCCTGGAGAACAGACTTCTGGTGACTATGTCCTCTCCTAGGTACACAGGTTGCCTGAGATAATAGCTGAACCAGTTGCAGCTTCATCTGGGAGAGAAGAGCTCGCTTCCCATTGAGGGGAACGGAGAGGCAGGACTAGCTCACGTTTCCGAAGTTTCACTTGTAGCACACGCAGCCAAGTGGAACAACAGGCTTTTGTGTGGAAGTAGCAATACGTGGAAAACTTTGTATGGACTTTATTCAAGCATAATTGATTGGATGAAGAGTAGTGTTCCTCTGGTAAATGACAGTGTTTAGCTAGTCCTCATTTCTCTCATTCTGCTTGCTTGATCAAAAGGATACATCCATTTTTATTCAAGCAGGTGGTGGAGTACTGAGATATAACTAGAGTTTCAGAGTTTGTTTCCCCCCACCCCAAATCTYGAACCTTAATTTTGGAGTGCTGAAATGAACTGTATCCACAAGTAACTGTAAAACTGAAAAATTTCCATGGGCTGTTACAAGCCAGGATACACTCTGATAATGTATGCCAACATAATGAGGAGCAAATAACTGCTTTATGTTGAATGCTTTTACAAGTCTCTCATCTCTTTCCCTCTCCCAATTTTTACAGGAAAATCATCACCGTGTTTGTATCTTCTTTGATTATGCAAAACGTGGTAAAAACACTGCATGGTCCTATTTTCTGCCAATGCTGAATCGACAAGATCTTTTCACCGTGCATATGGTAAGTTTTTAATGAACCTGTCTCTGAAGATGGTAGAGAAACATGCTGTGTTTTTTTTTTCTTTAGGAGATTTTGGAGTTTGAAGCTAAACTACTGCCTGGACTGGAAAGTTTTCCTCTTGCAGTCTAGATGAGTCATTCTTGATACAACCTTCGCTTGACCACATTTTAGAAAGAAAAGTTACATTGTTTATTGACATTGTTTTTTCTGGGAGATTAGAGCAGGTTTTAAAGGCTCAGAAAAGCAAGGATTTTAGAATTAATTAAGCACAGTAAGACATCACTAGAAAAATAACTTTTGTCACAACTGCCAGTCAATGCTCCTCATGCAGTACAAATATTAGAATTTAAGTTCTCATCCTGTGAAAGGGAAATATCTTTACCTTGACAAATCTTATTCTCTCATATGCTCAAATTACTTTAACGCTGCTTGAAATCTGCTTAAAATGGTTTGTAAGCATACTGGGGAAGAAGTAATGTCTGCTGTTGTGGTGCGTTGACCCTGGCTGACAGGAAAGCTCCCACCCAGTTGCTTGCGCAGCGGGACTGGGGAGAGAATCGGGAGGGCAGAAGCAAGAAAACTCCTGGAACAAGATAAAGACAGTTTAATAAATGAAGGGGAAAAAAGGGAGGGGGGGTGGAACCCAAAACAAATCCAACAAAAAGAAGCGATGGAAAAACAATCACACAACACCAGCAGACTGATGCCCAGCCAGTATATCTCTTTGGTCAGTTGTCCCAGCTGTGTCCCCTCCCAGCCTCTTGGCCCCCCCATCCAGCCTACTCACTGGAAGTGTAAAGTGAGAAACAGAGAAGTCCTTGATGTTGTGCAAGCGCTACTCAGCAACAGCTAAAACATTGGTATGCTATCAACACCATTTTGGTTGCCAGTCTAAACCACAGCATCATATGGGCTTCTATGAAGAAAACTAAGTCCATCCCAGCCAAGCGCAGTACAACCACGTGCGTTGTATGGTACCTGCTGTGCTTTGAGCCACTGTGTGCTGTTGGTGTATATGGAGTAACTTTTCTGTAATGCTTAATATTCTTCGGTCATCTGTGGTGAGAACTGGCCGTTTCATCTCAGCAGTTTTTTTTTCCTTGTGGGGGAAAAAAAATATGGTTGTATTACTGTAAATTCCTAATGGAGAACRTTTCCACCAATAAAACTTGTATTATGGCTTGAAGAGGGAGAAAACTGCATGGGTATGAATTGTTCTTCACTGCATATGTTTATGCTGGCATGGTATGGTAGAATAAAATCAGTGGCTCAAACTACAAAACCACATACCTGGCCTGTGTTACGCTGTGGTGGCAGTACTGGTGCAAGGAATTCCAGGCAAGTCATGCTGTTTGCCCTTAGGTGTGGCCAGTGCAACTGTGTTTGGGGCTGTGCTGTGACTTGAACAGTGAGCTGGCCTGTTTTCAAGAAAAATGTCAGG